>WEDG01005883.1:0-42987 GCA_017591395.1 Schistocephalus solidus | reverse complement strand
CTTTGACCTTGCCTGTAAACTGGCAATAAATAAATAAATAAATAAATAAAGGTATTAAAGTTTTCCAGGGCGTTAAGGTCTTATTTCTTCATGCTTACGGTGGGTTGCTCTATTGGAAGTTTTACGCTTAGAGGATGTTTGCGTCTAAGCGCTGACTGGGGTTTCATATTGATTTTAATATATAATTATTTTTCAAATCAATAATACGAAAGGAAAATTGTTACTTGTGACTTTTTGCGGAATTAAAGATGTAATATTTAAAATATGTGTTTTAAGCAAAGCACTGTAAGCAAAAATCTGCTAGGTAACGAGTTTCGACTGAAAATAGAATTATCGAGGAGGCTATGTAGGATGAAAAATGGTATCAACTGGTAAATCAGCCATTGCAAATTATTTTTCGCCGGAAATAAGGTAAACTTACAAAATTTCACATTTGTTTATAGAATTTACCTTTAGATTCCGTCCTTTTGACTTAAATCTGCGATAACTTTAATGAGGCTAGCCTCAAGCTTGAATTTCGGCCTATTTTAGCAATGGTGATCCATCCTTTCATAAGTGCTGTATTCCCAGTTGCTATTTACTGTGGAAAAGGCAAGCCAAATGATGTTGTAGCATTTTGTAAGCAAACTGTAGATGAAATAAACGAGTTACAGTTAAATGGTATTAGTTTAGATAGCTTAGATAAGTCAGTAATTGTGCGCGTAGCAGCAGTTATATGTGACGCACCGGCTAGGTCTTTTGTTAAGCAAATCAAGAATGCCAATGCATATCACGGATGCGAACGGTGCGACGTAGTTGGGGTATTTATGGACAAAGTTGTCTATCTGGGTGATGGCCATAGGGAAAGAAGGGACGAGGATTTCAACCTGCCCGTGGATTGCGACCACAGGGTTGGAGTTTCACCGTTCTTAACTTGCAAGCTAGGTCTCATTTCAAATTTTACTTTAGATCCACTTCATCAAGTATACCTAGGTGTAGTGAAGAAGCTGATTGGTATGTGGGTTAGGAATCGTAGGTCTAAGGCGAGTGGTTTAGTGTACACTCCAGTGCTGTCTACCTCTGCAGTAGAAGAGGCAAGTCGTCGCATGTTGTCCCTTAACGCCTACCTACCAGCTGAATTTTCACAGCGTGGCAGGATCTTACAGGAATATGATTCCTGGAAGGGCGCAGAATTTAGACCGTTTATCCTCTACCTTGGAGTAGTAATTCTGAAGGACACCTTACCAAAAAGTCATTGGACAATGTTTTTATTATTGTTTACTGCTATTCGATATTTATCATGTCCACATCTATGCGTACGTAACATTGATTTTGCTAAACAATTGTTTAGACCTTTTGTACAGAAATTCCAAGTATTATACGGTAAGGAGCAGATGGTGTACAATGTGCACAGCATATTGCACATTGCCGACGATGTTCAGCGTCACGGACCTCTAGATTCCTTCTTGTCATTTCCTTTTGAAAGCTACCTAGGTAAATTGAGGAAAATGCTTCGTAAGCCAGCGCAAACTCTTCAGAAAGTTGCTAGAAGGTTGAGCGGAATGGATGTAAATATTTTTGATGTAAAGGGTACACTTCGGCCTAGGCTTCTTCACCAGCATCATAGGGGTCCAGTACTGAGGAATTGCGAGCCGTGTGATCAATATAAATGCATACTAACTTCTCAGGCTCGAGTAGATAATTCACTAGCCAACGGATGCATTGCCATCAGTAAAAAGATAGTATGTGTTAAAAATATTCTTGTATCTAAGGAGGAAGTTATTCGCATATTATATGTAGAGTTTGCAGATATTACAGGTTACTTAGACTTCCCTATTAGCTCATCTGAGATGCACGTGTATAAGGCCAGTATGGGCACTAATCTCCTTTGTACGGATTTACCGGATAATATTCGTAAGTATGCTTGCTTCCCTTTTGATAGTTTCTATGTGTTAATAGAATTAATCGACCCGTGGCGTAAGGCAACTGAAGAAATTTGAAACATCGGCCATTTACACACCCTTCCCTAGGGGAACATTGCGCGTGAACCCTACAACCGCACAGCCCACGTAGGTAGAGGTTCACGTGCAATGAAGGGATGAAGTGGCAATAGCTTAAGGATTAACACCCCATAACTTCTACCTTACTGTGCGGTTGTAGATTTTAGCATGAGCTTCCAACGACACCCAGGAGGCCTCGTCGGAGCAAGCAGGAGGACTCAGAGTACTTATGGGACGAACCACCACCCCTATCACCGGTAGGTTGCCTATTCTACATATAATTTGGAAAAGGAAGCGGAAACAAATTCCGCAGTGGAGTCCTCAAATGAAACTTTGCCTAGAGGCAGTTGTCCAGAACGCCCAGGTAAGACAGAAATTTAATATGAAATTTTATTGCCGTAGGCTCCTCACAGTATTCAACACCAACGGACTCCCTCTCAACACTAAATCGAAAATTAAACATATAAGCTAAGCGGCAGCTGTGGATTATGGGCATGCTTCACCGCTTATTGTCCCGCCAACGAACACACGAGCTGATCCAAGTCCGGTCAAGAACAGATCCGATTAAGCAGGGCTTCCATATGCCGGCTAATCCTGTTACGCAGCTTATTGCTTGCCGCGCTGCCTTCAAACAACTTAATGCCCAGCTGCTGGAACCATCATTCCACAAAGAACTTGTTAGTAACCGTCATTTACTTACATTTTGATTTAGGAGTCCTACTTACTATGCCTAGGTGGCAGAAATTATGACGATTTCATCAAACGAATATTTTATTCGATTTTCAGATGATGCAATCGCCTTGGAGCTAAGTTTCCATGGTCGAAAAGGAAAAGAAAACTTATGCGGATCGAAAGTGTATGAGCTTATTACAGGTGGGATATAAAATCTCTTTTAAATCTTGATCTATGTAGACATCTACGTTAAGTGGAATGGCAGCGGTCACCTTAACCTATATGAATTGGAGGCGGCATTTATAAGGCGCCTCAAAAGGTCCCTCGACTCCGCCAGCAAAAGGGCACAAAGGCACACAGTCGAATTCGCCTTTAATGGTTAGTTGATTTACTTTCTTATAACCACACTATCTATTTTTAGACAGCAACCCTGAAATCGCCAACTCCACTCCTATCCCAACTGTTGTCGAAAACCCACCATCCCCATGATTGAACACATCCCAGAAAACCATATTATACATATTCAGAGGACTATTAAATATTTTTGTACAAATATTATTTTTGCACGTTTCATAATAAACATTTTTTTATAAATTCCCATCGGATATGTGTTTACATTTTCTTTAGAAAACGTTGGGAATGATTAAATGCGACTATAGTGGCGTATACGCGAGCTACATAGGATGGGAAATGATGGTTACGTAGTAGGCAGGTGCAGTAAAGTAATTGGATTGGGCGAGCCGTATAAATTCGTTTTCGATGAGGCGTTGTTCAGAAATTATACGAAGCCCTTTCGCCTATTTCGACAAATGTCGACATGTCGATATTAGACATATATCGACAATAGATTCAAAATCGATATAGAGTCGATATACGTATCTCGACATGTCGATATCAGGGCGATATACGAATGATATAGACATGCCATTAGGGGCTATGTAGGGTAAAAAAGTTGAAAACCGTATAATTCTCATTTTGGTCAATTGCAATAACTGCAGTTTTATAAAGTTGATAATGAGGTAGAAATACAAAAAAAATATCAATAATGGTGACATCACAACGTCTTCAGGGAGGGCATTCCATGGTTTAATAACACTGACGGAGAAGGAGAAATTGCGCACATCCAGTCTCCTCTGCTCGACGCGCAGTTTCATGGGTGACCTCGGAGATAGGTCGTGGTAGCAAATTCAAAGACGTCCGAGAATTCCAGGCAACAATAAAATTCCTTTTCAATGCGGAATAACTGCAGGAGATAGCCACGCATTGCCTATAACTCAAGGGGAACATATTCGTAAGGCGTGTTGGATATGACAAGGAGCCTTGACTCCTAACCATTTTTGTGGCTCTCCTCTGTACTCCTTGGAGGCAGCTCTGATCTTGAACTGTCCAGGGTCTCCAGGCTTGTACAGCATATTCCAAATGTTGCCTAACGAATCTTTCAAAAGTCTTAGCGAAGAGGTCTTCATCGAACTCCGAAACGGCTCATCTTAAGGCGTGCAACACAGCCATTACGCTTTTCGTCACTTTCGAGCAGTGAGAGGATGATTTTAAGGTGATGGTCGACAGCATAACAATGTCCCTTTGGGTTTTCACATCTTGTAAGGCTTCACTGTTAAGAAAGTAGCTTATTCTGTCGGCAGATCCAGATGGGTTGCCTAAGTGAAGTATAGTACACTTATCGACGTTGAACAGCAAAAGCCAATGATTTGACCACTCCTCCAACCGAGTTAAGTTGATCTGCAGTTTATCTTCGTCAGCAGGGCTCTGGATTACATTCCAGCTTTTAATGTCGTCGGCAAACACTGCTGCTTAACAGTCTAGATCCCTGAAAAAATCGTCCACGTATACAAGGAACAGTATTGGCCCTAGTACTGAACCCTGAGGAACCGCACTCTCGACCGCAGCAGAACTTGACCTCTCTTGCCGATGTACTTAACCTGGCGCCGACCCACGAGGTATTTTTCGATCCACTTGAGGAGGTAACCTCTGATTCAAATTGTTTCTAGCTTGTAGAACAGTCTTTGGTGCGATACAGTCTCGAAAGTCTTTTGAAAGTCAATGAAGGTGATGTGAACCACGTGCCTATCTTTAAGTGCTTGGATCCATCTCTGGAGCGATTGCAGCAAATGCTTTTTTGCAGGATCTTTCTATTCTGAACCCACGTTGACAGTTTGATAACAAATTATGTGTCTCTTGGACTTGCACCATTTGCTCTTGATGATCCTTTCCCTAAATAAATAAAATCCATTAAAATAGGTTTATTGATTTGGCACTGCTTGGACGCCGTCAAATCCTTAGAACCCAGGAAAAACCTTACACCATCTCCTCTTTAATTTACCACTTTAGCTTTGGTTTGTTTGCTTAAATAGCAGTGTTTAAAATGACAAGTTTGTTTAAAGTAAAAAACCTGTTTTCCAAGGTTAAGAAATCGCAAAATTTGAAGTAAAAACAACTAAACAGAATTGGGATGAATGTATTAGGTTAAGAATGGTAAGAGTCAAGACTAGTCTGTTATTGACGTTTGAGAGTATTCATTCGACAGAGTAAGAAACGTCTGTGGTCGATTCGAAGGGTAAGGCACTTCAAATCAATGCGAGCGCATTCGATTCCGGGGTGGAGTTGAACCGTGCAGGATAGGCGGAAACCGGTGGGGTGTTTAAAATCACTTTCACCTTCGTTTCCTTTTCGATCCCCCATCTCATCGGCCGTGGCGGTTGTCGAGTCCCTGCAGTTCAACGACCTACATCCTTTGAAGGATCAATCGTCCGACAATATCCCCTTCTCTCTGTAAAGTCTTCTGATTCGGTGAAGTCAAACTTTGGTATTACCTATCGCCAGTGAATTATTTCTCAGATATCCTTTATCATTATTAATTTTCTACGATTAATCGACTACGTATTCTCGTGAATAAACAATCTTCTACTCCCTACGTTATCTACTTCTATGAGTCTTTATATGAATGAATCACAACAGCAAAACAAATCCGAGATGAATGAATCTCTTACATAGCCTGCACTATTGGACTGTGAAGTTTTATCCCCTGTATCAGCGCCTAATATCCAAGGTGAGAGTCGACAACCTAGTGACGGAAGAAAGAAGGACGTTATATTGGTGACAGTGGTGGGATCCCGCACTCACCTCTTGTACAGCCCCAGATGTCCCACACTCAGAATCATCCTACACATATGACGGACATCCGCCCCGACCCCCTTCTAGCCCCTGACGCTTACCAACCAGGCCAAACCCTTCAGGTATGGCTGCTCGAACTCTCCTTAGTCGTCGCCGACGTTCCCCCAAAAAACCACACCCGTTATATGTTAAGATTGCTCGCTCCTCCAACCCGCAAACTTGCCCTTACTGCAGGAGTTAACATTAACACTCCGTTTCCTATGGCAACAGCTCTGCTATCCACCCTCTTCGAAAACCAGTTAACTCCAGGGACCACCAATCAACGTATGGTGAACCTTCGCCAGACGCGCAACCAATCTAGAACTCGGTCGCTTAGCATCCCTTGCTTTCCCCAACCTACCATAGTTCGATCGAGATGAACTCATACTACACCATTTTGTGACAGACCTTCTCAATCGTACTGCCACAAACATTTTCGTCTTACACCCACCACCAAGTCTGGTGGCAGCAATCCGTCAATGCAAGAGATACGACGATTTACAGACACACGCAGACGTACAGAACATACTTAGCCGTGTAAGCAACACTCAACCTGACGTAACAACCTGACAGACTCGTCAACTCTCAGTTTGGTTCCCGAAATACCGCCTGGGTTTTCAATATTGTGCTGCCTTCGGATCACGAGCCCATCGCTACAGACACAACAAAAACTATAAGTCTTTATATTTTATTCCTTCTTGCGCCCAGATTACCTCACTATTTCCACCACTTACGGTAGACATTGACCACGCGGGATATAAAAAACGAGCACTCATCGATACGGGAGCTAATGTTTCAGTCGTAGAGGCCTCTACGATCCCTCCCTCCATATACACGATGGCAATCAGACCTTACACTAGACTGAACCCTAAGACTGCCAATATCACCCCTGAGGTCAACAGCTTAGTGCATTTTCCTCACTATAAACAATCTGATGCACTTGAAACTATCAAGGTGCGCTAAAAGCCATGGCTTGGAAGGTTGCCAACTGACGGGATAACACGGACCACTTGGTCAGCCCAATGTGTTTTTTGTTGGGTGGCTGACTGATGGACTGAGAGTCAGGCTGCAATGGCTCCTTCTTAATGTGGCCTTTATGGGACTCCCACTCCGTGGGATCCGAATATGGTGTAGTGGTACACCCAGGGACGGCTCCGGCCGCCCCAGCCACCTTCACCCTCTCCCATCTTCGGTCTTCTTGACTCTGTCTTGACACCGGGCTCAGATGGGGGAGGAGGAGAGAGTTTGGTAGCTCCAGTGCAAGGCAACTATCACTTAAAACTAATTAACGCGCAAGTCACCGTCCCTGCACCACCTGGTGTGGAGCATACGGTGGACCTCGCGAAATCGACGGTTGAACTCTCATATGCATATGCAAGTTTTAAGTCGCCCGCATATAAAAATGTTAAGCTGACGTTGGTTTAGAGGATAAGTCGTGAATGTATATACGAAATAGTAGGGGACCTAGGATAGTCCCCTGAAGTACTCCAATACTAATATGAGATGGTTCTGAGACCACGTTTTGAATTTTTACTAACTAATATCGGTTTTGAAGGTAAGATTTTAGGAGGTCGAGTATGGGAGACCCAATCCTGGGACTTCTTAGCTTCACTAGAAGCCTTTAATGAGAGACTTTATTAAACTATTTGTTTTAGGTCACAGTATATCGTAGCTACCGTGTTTCCATCATCTCTGTTACTTGAAACGAATTCAAGGAAGGTGAGATGGCAGGAATTACATGACTTTTTAGGTAAGAAAGCGTGTTGAGAGGAAGGTATGAGGTAAGCGTTGGTTAGATAATTTAGCATTTGGTTCGAAATTATTTTTTCTAGGATTTTTGCTATTACCGCTGTTTGGTGAAAACCACGATAGCTTTGTGTATCAGATCGGTTGCCGTTTTTAAAGATTGGTGCAATGCTTCAGTATTTCCAGATTTATGGATACATATCATTTGATTAGAGTAAAAGGAATAGACTAGACAGCAGTATTGGAGCATATATCGTATGCTTCAGTATGCAAAGTGGGATTTTATCCGTTCCATAAGAGGTGGAATTAGACAGTTGTCTGATAGCTTTTTTGACGGTTTCTTCGCTAAAACAGATCTCATTGAGGGTAAATGCTGTCATGTCTGTTGGGGGGGTGTATCGGATCCTCCTTAACTGAATAATTAGCTGAGAAGTACTTATTGAATAAATTTTCTATTTGGTTATCGTCCGTTATTATTTGTCCTGTGTCATCAATCATGAGTTGGGGACCTGGTTGCTAAGGGTGCATGTCAAGCTTATGGGCCTGTTGCTTGTTACTGACGCCCGGCTACTGCTTTTTTACAATGGAGTTATATGTGCCAGCTTCCAATCGAAAGGAAGTGTTCCGGAGTCAAATGACTTTTGAAGGGGCATTGACAGAGGTGCAGAAGTTTCATTGGCGAGTTCTTTCAGAGGTTTGGGTGGAAGCTTAACTGGTCCAGGGGATTATGACTCCTTTTCTTCCTTTAATTCCCTTCACATCAGAAATTAGGAGAAAGGCATGTGACTAGTGCTTGCAGTCGGCAGGCTTTCCACTGAGGGACGAAGGAACACTGCTTCGTTTGAGGAAGCTGATCAGCAGAACTGTGAAAAGTACTCGGCTTTGTCCATGTTTCAAAACGTTTGATGCCCACGGCAGTCTTAATCATCGGGATTTGATGCTTATTCATTGTACATCTGTGGAGGTAACTGTAAACTTACTTTGGATTCTGCGTTGCCTTTTGCAGCAAAGTCTCGTCAAATTTTCGTCGCGTTTTAAGGATAAGGCTTCTCAATTTGTTTCTCTGTGTTCAATATTTGCTAAAATGTGCAACTTGATAAGACTCGCAATCATTTCTTTACCAGCAGCATTTTGACAAGTTGTAGACCAGAGCAATTATGTTTCGCACCTTTTGTTTTTTCTCTTTAGTTTTCTTCTCCGCCACAAAATCTTCCATTATATAAATACTGATGAGCGTATATTGCAGCTCAGGAATACGCTCAATTTAGTTTCACTTAATGTGACATAAGCTTCAAAAAAGATAACATAGCTTAGAACAATAGCCTTCGGCCTTGGTTCAGGTGTGCTGGGCATAACTGGATCCTGGGCTAACTCTCTTATTTCCAAGTCAACGCTTGCTATAGATAATTTCAATTTGTACCGACAAGACCACACTGAAAAACTTGGCGTTGGTTGCCTTCTTTATAATAATTCATCCTTTGTATATTTCCTTTTTAAGCTGAGCATTTCGTCCTTTTCTGGAAATGTATACCTTTTTTCAGTTATCCTCCCACACAATAGAATAGCAGTTATTGTTTGTGTCTATAGACTTTCGTGTTATTGTGGCAATGAAAGTGAGCTCTACGGACTATTCGATAAAGTTGCAGAGTCTCAATTTGATGTCAAAGTAATCGTAGGCAATTTTAATCTGCCAGACATTGACTGGGAGGTAAATGTTTTCTCCGCCAAAATTTCAGAAATTGTTCGATGCCTTTAACTTTACAAACATATCCTTTCTAATTAGTTCAGTGACTAGAAATGACTGCATTTAAGATTTAATTTTTACAAATGATGTTCACTCTCTCTTTAGGAATTTCCATCGTGATCTATTCAAAAGTGATCACGCACAAATTCACTGTTTTTTTCCAGTCTCCCTTTTTACAAAGCCTGAGGTAAAATGCAATAACCTCGACTTTGCTAACACAAGCCATGAATTAATAAATAATTTTGTTAGCTCACTATCTCATTTCCGACTCGACACTTGCTATAGATAATTTCAATTTTTACCGACAAGACCGCGCTGAAATGCGTGGCGGTGGTTGCCTTCTTTATAATAAGGCATTCTTTGTACATTTTACGTTTCTGCTGAACACTGTCCGCAAAGGAAACCTAAACTTTTTCAAAACTGGTCAGTGCCTCAATATAAACTCGATTTGACCCTTTGGGCCGGACAACATGTTGGTGAGCGGTAGCATGAGGTCAGCACAGTTCGGTAGGAACCGGCAGTAAACATTGACTATGCCCATGAAACGTTGCAACTGACGCTTGGTAGTTGGTGGAGGAAGTACACGAATGACATCTACCTTGGAGGGCAGAGGACTCAAACCATCAGAGTCGACATGCTGGCCAAGAAATCGAGCGAAGGCACACCAAAAACGCACTTGGAGGGGTTGATGCTGATGCCATATTTTCGAGGGGATCAAACAGCAAGGCAAGAAATTCCTTACGCTCTACAGCACTGCGACTAGCAACTAAGAGTTCATCTTTGTAGGCATACACAAAAGACAGGTCATGCAAGGCGCGGTCGATGAACATCTGAAAAGTCTGGGCAGCATTACGAAGACCGATTGGCATGTGGATAAACTCAAACTGTCCGAAAGATGTAGTGACAGCAGTTTTGGGGATGCCTTCAGGGCAACAGGAATCTGGTAGAATGCGCATACCAGGTCAATATTCGAGAAAATCACTTTGTCAAAAAGGGTTCCGGCAAACGCCTGAAGATGAAGCACTGGATACCGATCGGAAATAGTGAGGTTTTTGAGGTCACAGTAGTCCCCTTAAGGTCTCCAATCACACGATGCTGCATTGGACACTATATGCAAAGGTTACGCCCAGGGGCTCTCCGCCGGTCGAATAACGCTCAGTTGTAGCATATGTTCGAATTCTGCTTTCGCAACTGGCAGGCACAAGCACCAGTCATCTAGGACGAGTGAAAACATGAGCACCTGACGAAGGATGTGGTGCACAACGTCGTGTTGAACATCACCGCTGATCCGAATCAGACTGCCTTACACCTAGTAACCACATCTGATGAACAGGCGGGCTTTCTCTTCGATACCTGAAAGACGCTCTGGCGGCAAAACTTCGGCAACGCTCATTTCTAACACAGTAAAATCAAGCTGAACAGATTTTATATGGAGAAATTATGGCGATAGATATCTGCATATTGACAGTTAGGCGACTACGGATTACAGAAAGTGGAGGGTTAGATTATAAAGAAAAATGGAACAACTGTGACCAAAGTTATGGGGAACGTAAACGACCGAGTACAAACAGCTGATTGGTGCTCTAAAAGCGACTTTTTATTCAGTATAATTCAGTTTATTTAAGGGAGATAGTCAAAGCCTTTGAAAGCCATATTGACAGATGGACGCTTTCAGAAAATGCATATGTTGCGTGGCGATATGGTTATAGTATATCGATCATTGATGTCAACTAAATTCATATCCATCAAGTGAACATTCATAAAGTTTGCTTTTTCATATCCCACCGCTCTCAGCCTGAACTACCGAAGTAGGTAGTTTGTTCCATTCTTTAATCACCCTGTAGGAAAATAAGTATGCCTGCACTTCATGTTTGGCATAATTCGTCTTTAGATTGTATTGGTAACCTCGGAGAGTTGTCGTGTTTGCCAATTAAAAAATCGGTCGTTTCAAGAGCACGGTCAGATAAGTTTGAAGACCAAGATCATTTCAACTAATTATTTTGAATTTAGGATTTATATTTAATTAGCACTGGGAAGGCACGGTCAAATAATTCAGTTTATATAAGGGAGATAGGCAGAGCCTTTGAAAACCCTTTTTACAGATAGACAGTAGCAAAACAAGCAAATGTTACATGGCGATAGTCGTTTTAGTATATCGATCATTGCTGTCGACTAAATATATGTTCATCAAGTAAAAATGCATCAAGTCTTTTTTTAAACATTTCTACGCTTTTAGCCTGAACAACTGAGGCTGGCAGTTTGTTCCATTCGTCAATCACCCGTTGGGGAAAGAAGTTGGCCCGCACTTCAAGTTTGGCGTGATTTCTTTTCAGTTTGTATTGGTGACCTCGGAGACTTGTCATGTTTGCCAATTCAAAAAAGTTGGCCATCTGAAGAGCACAATCAACTCCTCTGACAAGTTTGAAGACTAAGATCATATCCCCTCTGTATTGCCTATAAGAGAGAGGAAAAACTTTAAGTCTTGCTAGGCGGCCCTCATAGGGTAGGCATTCCAATCCTTTGACTAGTTTCGTTGCCCTCCGTTGAACTTTCTCCAGCAGAGCGTAGTCATGTTTCGTCCAAGGGTGCCACGCCTGAACGCAATATTCCAACACCGGCCGGATAAATGTTCCAAACACGCGCCCAAAAAGCTCTCCGTCAAAATTAACGTAGGACCTCCTGATTGCGCCTAAAATACACATAGCTTTCTTTGCGATATTCGCACAGTGCGACGATGGTTTGAGAGTTGGTGTTATCCATATACCCAAGTCCTTTAGAATATTTACCTCCTGGAGTTGGTGACCACTGATGAAGTACTGGTATTCAAACCTTATCATCCTTCTGGAACTAGACCGCAGTCGGATTATTTGGCATTTGTTAAGATTAAGGTAAAACATTAAGATAAAAACATTAGTAGCGAAATAAAATTACGACAATGTGTGCGGATAAAATGTACAAATATTTAATGATGTAAGGAGAAATTGTCCTGTTAGGGCAATAGTTAGCGATATTTTGAGATTAATTTTTAACTAGAAAATAGGCTTTGGTAATTTTTCAGTCTGTTTTGTAGAAAATGTGGAAAAGTAGAAGAGGCTGTATTTGAATTAAAAATCTTAATTTGGATAAAGCCAGAATTTTTTTCTGTAACGATCTATAGTAGCCTATGGAAAAAGTTTGGATCGTTGATTGAAAATATGCTACGCCAATCTAGAGTACTTACGAATCTATATCCTTATTTATGGTTTGTGTCAGCAGAGTCGAGGTTATTGCATTTTACTTCAGGCATGATATAAAGTGAGACTGGAAAAAAAACAGTGAATTTGTGCTTGATAGATTGATAGATAGTTTTATTTGAGTACACGAAAGGGTACTGCGAATGCGTAATCATGTACAGTTAAGTTTGAATAGAAGGTCAGCTTTTGGTGATGGCAATTGACACAAATCAGTGTGGTCAAAAAATCGATAAAATGGCAGACAATGAAAAAAAACTCTATGGGCATTTTTATGAAAGAAACATATCTTGGATGGAGTTTTCGTGAATTTAAAGGAGAAAAGACTGTCACTTATAGGGAAAAACGTAAGCGCTTGGTGTGACCGAAAGGCTGCTGGGAGCTTATGAGCGTTTAAAACGCTCCTCATTGTGGGAGAAATCATTTAACGACAGAAGCTACTTCTCAGAACCTCAGGTGTGATCCCAATGCACATCGACTGGATATAAGCCTAACCGTCAAGGATTCTAGACAGGGGAAACCTTAGCAGGCATCATCCGTACGCTTAGGGTCGAACGAGAAAAGGACCATAGAGATCGTGAAGGTAATGGTAGAATTATCAGAGAAGCAACCACGACACTCTTATTGCTGATTTCTCAGACCACCAACAGTGGAGACCGAAACGATCGTCAACATTCCTAGTAGGTTCAAGACCGCGAAACTGCTCCACGTGGACATATAAAGCAGCATGGTAGGTTGCTTCTGAGCATAGTACGAAAGGATAATGGGAAATCTGGTAATTGAGTAAGAAGAAATAAACATAATGCGCTCAGGGGTGTTAGTTGGCATGAGAATCGATGATGAATCTGAGGCCTGCACAGTCAGTATTCAGATTGTAATTATGACGATGGTAAGCGGCATTCGAATCGGAGGTGCTTCAAAACGAGCGCGCAATATGATATAATTGTTTGGTGATCATTTTACGGAGGCATGGGTTATGAATACGTCATAATTCATGGGGAAACGATGCACGGAGGACATTATTTGAAGACGGACTTCTAAGTTCTTGACGGTCCGTTCTCGGGTTAATGGAGAAAGCTACTCTAGAAAGAAGGAGAAAATAAAAGGTTAATTGAATCAGTGTTAAGATAAATGTGCAGTCTTCGCTTAAAAGTAGACAGGTTATTAGAGAACCTTATATCGATTGACTGGTTATTCCAAAGTAAGCTATACCTGGATATTGGAGGAGATACAAATAAGTGAAGAGTTACGTAGGTTGAACGGATGACTAACAGAAGTTAGGGCTGAAATTCAGGGAATATTTGAACTTTTATTAGGGCGATAAATGAGGCAGAAGCCAGCTTTTAGTGTCCACACCCTTAGAAATGTTAGGTTAGTTAGCTGGCACCTATTCAACTACGAGGTATTTAAAAGGGTCGGAGCAAAGAGTTTCCGAGAAAAGTGTCTTTGGACCTTTTTAATTTTGGAACCGCTACACTCGGTCATTAAACCAAAACGTGGACAGCAATGTTCAAGTATGGGAAGGGCAAATATTTAATAAAGTCTTAATTTAATTTCAGGAAGATAGAAATAGTAAGAGATAAAGCTACAAATCTGGGCAGCTTTGGCCGTAATTCTATCGGCACGAGGTGACAGATCTACATTATTAATGAAGCTTAAACCTAAGTTCTTGATGATGGAACATTCAGTCATAGGAATGCCTTGAAAAATAACTGGCTGTGGTAGTCAGTCAAGCCCGAAGCACATGTAACGACACTTAAAAAGTGAGAATTCCAATAACCACGTTGAGCTCCACGCGGAAAGTGCAAGCAAATCTGCATGGATCTCGTCTAAGCATCTTTTGGCCGATGATTTAGAGAAGGAATAGGCGCATTTAAGATCATCCGCATAAATAAAAGATTGAGAGTGTTTAACTGCTGATGAAATATCATAAATGTACAGCAAAAACAAAAGAAGACCTAGTGCAGTGCCTTGAAGGACACCGTTTACAATAGGGGTCTCAGCTGAAAATGAGGACCCCACTAAGACCTTTTATTTACGATTAGTTAGATATGACGTAATGAAATTGGTAATGGGACTACGAAGCACTGAAGATTCTAATTTTACTACAAGTCTCCTTTGAGGCACTTTATCGAAGGCCTTGCTAAGATCAACAGAGAAAACGACCACAAAATGATCATCATTACGAAGAGATCTAAATAGATTTCGAAAAAAACAGGTGACATTTTACCCAAGAGTGATCGGGAAGGAAGCCATGTTGGGAAGAGATAAGAAGTTGATTGGTTATGCGAAAATCTGTTAGTTGTAAGGCAATTAGTTTTTCAAAGAGCTCAGCAAGAGAAGGTGTTTTATGAACACTACGATAATTGCAATTATCCTAGCGTAAGCCAGATTGAATAACTGGAATAATAATAGAAGTTTTCCTATAATCAGAAAAGAAACCATGCTCGAGAAAAACTGAGAACCCTTTTCTCAGCAAAGGGGGAAATCACCTAGCTGTTTAATCAGGGAATACGGGATGTTGTAGGTTCCAACTGAGTGTGATCGATTAAGTTGGCTTATCTGCTTCTGAATATTTGTAGGAACGAAATCAATGTTAGTGAGCAACTCATAAGACGTCAGAGTGATCGAAAGGATGGGATTAGTTTCAAGGGTAAAATGTTTGGGCATATAAGGAATTTAACAATTCTGCTTCGTCTTAATCCTCGGTTATGAAATTATTATTGCATTCGAGTAAGGTTGGAATGACTTTGTGAGATTAAACAGAAGAATGGAGGTGGAACACTTGAGAAATATATCTGGAAGTATTATCTTCGCTAATTGCTATTGACTCCCTACGTCTATCTCGCGCGATCCTTAAGTGTATCGATAACGAACTTATGGACGGATCCTTAGGCTGCTTTCGTATTTTTTTAAGCATATTTTGAAGAACGTGTGACACCGTGGAAGAAGCAGCATTTGACATAACGGTCTTTGTTGAAATGAAATTTGAGGAGCCCTTCTGTTAGGCCTTGCAATTTATCGTGGAAAAAACTAAGACCATTATTTGAAAAAAAACTTGGCCAATACAGAGTGATTGTAAAATTGGTTAATACTTCTTTGTTAGCATGAGCAAATTAAAAACAGATACGTTTTATTTCTGGCTTGACAGAGGATGAGACTGAAAAACAACAATGAATTAAAGCGTGATCACTTGTAAAAAGGTTTTGATGGAAATTCGTAAACAACGGATGGACGCAATTAGTAGAAATTAAATCTTAACTACTATCTTTTCTATTCATTGAGCTGCCTAATTGAGACATGTTCTAAAAATGAATCGTGTTCAACAAGTTCTCAAATTTTGGTGGAGCAGTATTTGCATGCTAGTCGATTTCTGGCAAATTAAAATCTCCAACGATTATTTTGATATCAAATGGAGCTTCTAAAACTTTTTCAAAAAGTTCACAGAGCTGACTTCCATTGCCGGAATAACAGGGAGTATTGTAGACATATCCAATTTCGCTTTTTTCTTGTGCGGGAGGACGGCCGAAACGAAACAATTATTTCCAGGAAACGAGGAAATGCTAAGATCGTACGTGGAATGTGCAAGACACAAATCTAACGTAAAGAAGACAATCACCGCCACGTTTTTCAACGAGATCTTGTCGATATAAACTAAAATTATCTAAAGCAAGCGTCGAGTCTGAAATTAGAGTATGAGCCCAAGATTCTGTGATGGACATAATATCTGGGTCAAACCCAAAAGCTACAGTTCATAGCTCAGTCATCTTTTCACGACTGACCTCGCGTTGAGTGAAATTATACTGAGCCTATTTATGGAACGCGGAATACGCTCATTAGTGTTTATAAAAAAGGAAGACTTGGTGGTGTGAAGGGAGGAAGGTGCGGGTGGAAAGTAAACTTGCTGTGGTTTACAATTAGCTAAGCTGTTACTGTTAAATAAATTAGGATTATTGTAGAGAAACATATTTGGGTGGTATCCATTGAGAGGAAGGCTATTTTCTGCGTTAGGAAAAATAAGAGAAGGCCTTAAAATATATTTTGTGGAAAAGTTGACTAATATGGGGGAGAATATTCGAAAATATAACAAATTGTTTTGGAAAACTGTTATCATAAGGGGCAGGGTTAATAAATTAGGGAGCCTGAGAAGTTGTTTGGTTGGGATAATTGCTAAGGAAATGTTGGGTATTATAGTAGATGCTGGAGGGTTAGGAGGTTTGACAACTGTAATGACGTTTTTCTTTTTGTTACTTAAATAAGAAGCATACTTAGACTTGTCCAGGTTATTGATAAGTTAAGTAGATTGAATAGCTGAGACCGGAGTGGTTAGCGTGGAATTGGAACGATGTGGACTTGGATTAAGTCAACTGTAGGAAAAGAAGGAAAACTACTTTGAAAAGGAGAAGCAGTCGATCTTGGCACTAAAGACGGAGTCACTGACAATAAAGGTGGGATAACAACATGGTTGATGGCTACTGCGTTTGAAATTCCTTTTCTTGAGGAAGAAGGCGTTAATGGATTCGTTGGAAGGAAAGTGGGAGGTGAAGTTAAGGGGGAATTTTGAACCGGGCATCAGAGGAGTTTGCTGTACCGTCTCGTTGTGGTTTGTATATCCATGACCAGACTTATGGATAAAAGATTGAGAGGCCGAAGCCCTATGCGAGAGGGGGACACATTCCTTCGCTCCATTGGTGTAAGATCCTGACAAACGAAACATTTTGGCAACTTCTTGATAACAAGACATTTGACCTCGTTGTGTAAAGATGGAGTCTACCTCGATTGGTTAAAAAAGGATGACTAATAGAGTTAGATTTTTGCAACGTGGGGAAAGGTGTTTGGCTTCCACTACTTTGAAGTTGAAGCCACACGGGTACAGAAAGTCAACGGCAACGTCAAAAGGTTGTCTGTCCCGGAAACATTTTTTTAAGAAAATTATTCTTTCTTTCCTGTCGGTCTAATGGTTCATTGGCAACTAAATGGGTGAGAGAGTCCAGACGCTAAAATTTCTGAGAGCAAATAGCAGAGATGTCACTGTAGAATAAGTTCCCCAGTATAAAGAGAACTCATCAAAACTTTAACATAAAATCATTACAATTTTGTAAATAAGAGAGATAAAGATGCTTAGCTTTACCAACTGGTTACATATGCATGATACTGCTATGAGTTCTAGTTGCAACCAAGCAACGCTTCAGTTCAGTGGCTGAGAGCTTGTGATGAGCTGAGATTTTCGTTCTCATTTTTGCTAGGAGGAGGCTTTAATTTGGTCAAAATTAGGAAAAATCAAGCAAATGATTTTCGGCGACAAATGTTTTTTCCAAAATTTTGACTAAAGACCTTTATAAGTGCTTGACTATATATGGTGAAAAAGTTGACTCCAAAGGTTCACGTCTGTAGGAGAGGACGAGCACCACAGGTATAAGCAGGTGATAGTGTTTAAAATGCAAAGTTTTATCCAAAAATCAGGTAGCAATTTAAGCTTGGGATGAGGAAATCCTAAAAACAATACGAATATTCACTTAGCTTTCAAAAATGAGCTGCGAGCCTTGAATTTGATTTTGGTAAGGTTAAGTAATCACAACGTACTCTTGCTGCTACAACATATATATGTCAAAGCAATATTTGAATGCCTCCACAGACTGAGGGAACCTGCAGAGTGCGTCATTTGGAGTTGGTTTCGAATTTCAAGTTCTTCGAGCCCATGAGTTTTTAGTTTCTACCTCGGTAAAGAAGACACGGTACTTAGAAATCATTAAAGAATTGTCTGTTTATTCTCCCGAGTTCAGACATAGCGACTTGGACGTGACGACTCTGTGGCTTTGAAAAAATTCAACTGCTGCGGATTCTTCCCCTACCCAAGAATTTATCGCAGCTGGAATTTCAAGCTTCGATCATCACTCACTGTTGGAACTCACGCTGGCTGTGTGCTCCCTGAATCTGCTTTCCATCGCGGAAGGGCTCAATCCAAAGGCTGAGTTGTTATATCCTCATATTCCAATATTTATGTTCACATCGCCGTATATTCATATTCTTGAAAAGCATTACTAACTCTCAGTTAATTTTCGCTGATTTTTATCCCGATAAGTATGCAAATGTATGGCAACGAAAAATGTCTCCGCGACCTGCTTTAGAACATCCGCCGCAAAATCGTGTAGGACAGACTAGCGATGCCTCTTACCACTTGGCCAAATCGACAGATAATTTCTACCAGCAAATTAATACACAAAAAAAAATTACTTTCAATTTTCGCTATTCTGCTAATAGTTTACTTCCGCTACACGGGCAAAAATTCTAGTAAGCTTAATTAATGCAGCTTAAAGTTACTTTTAGTCACTTTATGTAGGGAAGTATGCTTTCGCCCTTGAGCCCCCTACTCACATGCAAAAATTTCAATAGAATAAACGTTTTCAGTAATAAATCTGACAAATGAAAATGTAAGGTCATCGATATGTATGGGCCAGGCGCAAGTTGCCTCTACTGGCACAATCTTCGGTTTAATGAACGAATCTAACCGTTCAAAAATTGAAAATGTCCAAAGACATTTCATGAAAAACTCCTGTTTCTGACTCTTTTAACTACTTCCTACTCAGCAAGATGCCAGCTAACGAAGCAAAAAATTATTTGGGTCAGGAGATTGGAAGTAGGCTTTTGTCTCCTTTTCCGACTTAATAATAGCTTAACTTTCCCCAAGCTTTCTGTCATTACCCCCGATAGTACTGCTTATAATCTAAGACATTATGCACTATTTATACCTCCTCCTTATATCACCAGTCATCCAAACGAGGAGGTCATTCGGACGTACACATTCGGTGGTCCACAGTCTAAAATGCTGCCATTTCTTTGGATACTGATCATCATCAGAATTCAATTCTGCATCCTAAGATGCTGAGGACTTAAGTTCATTGACGCATTTTCCTGAGATTTTGTTTCATGCGCCTAAGTGATCAAGAACGCATCATCTCGACGTTTCATCATGTCATTCTGAAATGCTACTGCAGTATTACCCTAATCTACCACATGACCTGATCTTTCTAAGCAGTTTTTTCTCCTACCTTCTATTCGAAAATGAAGGCCTATGAACTCTGCCTCCATTTTTAAGGTAGGAGCTTTTTCACTGCATATTTTTTCTAGTTCACCATTGATTTCAAAACATCGCGTACTGTTGACCTAGCAGGACAAGTACTGTCTACATCATTAAGTATTTGTACAGTTCATCTGCGCACATTGTCATAACTTTATTTCGTTACTAATGTTTATTTAGGCAGTGCCTTGCCGGTGCTAACCAAATATATATTCTAAAAAATATCTATGCAATAGTTTTTCAGCAAATGTGTATCAAGTATGCATTTGAATTTGTCAGCAGTTTCTGAAAGGACCACCTCCTCGTGGAGTCGTTCCATGCTCCAACGACCCTCTGCAAAAAGGCGTTCCGACGAAAGTCCATGTGGACCACTTTCCTATGCAGTTTTAAGGGATGACTCCGCAGATGTTCTGTCCAAGCCAATTCGGAGAAGTCAGAAAATTATTGGGCACACGCGTGGCCTCTGACAATCCTGTGGGTTTGGATGAGGTCACCACGTAGTTGCCTGTAATTGAGAGGAAACAAATCAAGTTCAGTCAGCCTGGCTTCGTAAGGCAGATGACTAAGATTCTTTACCATCTTCGTAGCCCTCACCTGCACGCGTTCCACCTGTAGATAATCCTTCTTAAACTCTGGACGCCAGGCCTGGACAGCATATTCCAAGTGAGATTGAAAAAATGCCCGGTAGGTTTTTCAGAGGAGTTTCTTGTCAATCTGCACAAATCCACGTCTGAACGCAAATAAGACCTGTGTCGCGCGTTTGGCTGCCTTAAAACACTGTGGAGATGGTTTGAGTGAGGAGTTTATTAGAACACCAAGGTCTTTCTTTACCTCGACAATTCAAAGGGACTGCCCATTGAGAATGTATTTGTAGGAATCATCCTCCTCACTGGTCCTTCTGGTACGCAGTCATAGGACTACACACTTCCCAGTGTAAAAATCAAAGAGCCAATGAGCAGAACAATTGCTTAGACGGTTGAGATCCTCTTGAAGTGCGTGCCTATCGGAATCAGATCTAATGACCCTCCACAATTTTAAATCGTCTGCAAGCGTGACGACACTGCAACCCAGGTCATCGACAGAGTCGTTGATGTACATTAAGAAGAGAAACGGCCCTAAGACACCACTTTGAACCAGAGTATGTGTTGCCTTCGAGGTATCGACGCACATCGTTTCGAATCTTCCTGTAAAAATCTGCAATCCATGTCAGCAGAATTACTCTTATGCCAATTTCAAATAATTTATAGATAAGACTTTCGTGTGCGACACTGTCACACGCCTTCTGGAAATCAGTGAAGATGACGTCAACTCTTCCAACTCCGTCCAATGCGCGAGTACACTGCTCTGTGGAGATCAATAAACTGGAAAGACAGTAGCGATTCGCTCTGAAGCCATGCTGGAGCTCTGAGAGTAAACGGTTTTCTTCAAGGAGCTTCATGGCCACCTTCTTAATTATTGATTGCATAATTTTACAGCAAACGGAGGTTAGGCTGACAGGCCGATAATTTTGACATAAGATCGAGCCCCACTCTTGTTTATGGGGATATATATTTTGCTGCCTTCCATTCGGATGGCAGTTTCCCTGATTCAAATGACGAATTAAATATATACGCTAGTGGTTTGGAGAGTTCGCTGGCCAGTTCTTTCAAGAACTTTGGCCGGTATATCGTCCGGACCAGAGGACTTCGCTTCTTTCAGATTTTGCAGTTCTAGTTCCACGAGAGGTTCCTGGAAGATTATATATTCAAGCACTGGACAAGCGTCTATAACAGCACTGTTGACGTGGTCAAGCTGAAGTTCTGGTTCTCTAGTGAAAACCGAGGCAAAAAACCGACCTAAGTACTCGGCTTTGTCGCAATTTTCAACGACTTCAACACCATTCCCGTCCATGAGTACTGCTACTGGGTCCTTTTTTAGTCGGCTATTGATATAATGGAATAAAAGTTTTGGCTTATATTCAGCCTGTTGAATAATTCGTGATTCATAGTTCTTCCTTGCCTGACGAATCATTCTTTTTACAGCGTTTCTTTGATGACGAAATTCTTTGAGATGCTCTGCTGACCCTGTTTGCCTGAATACCTTCCATTTTTTATTCTTCTTCTTAAGCTGCCTGTTAAGTTCTCTTGTTAACCAGGCGGGGCGACTTTTCTTTTTTGCACCTTCACTAGACAAAAGTGTTCAATCAGATTGAGTGAAACTGTCTTAAATGATCGCAAGTCATCCTCCGGATACCATTTAAGCAAAAATTCCCATTCACGGACATCAGTTCTTTTTTTCATCGATTTTAAATCAGTCTTCCATATATTTCGCTTGCATTCCGTTCCATTCTGGCGCTGAGAATAAAGTGAGTAATCCCACATCAGCGTACTAAGGTCACTCTTACCGAGGGGTGTAATAGAATACACTTCATCAATGCTAGAGAAGTCCTTCGTAAAAACAAGGTCCAGGCAATTTGCTCTCTGGTTCTCTCTAAATCTCTTTCGTACGTTAACCTTCTGTACCAGAGGTTGGTCGAGGGTGAGATCCATTAGCTTGTGGCCGAAGGAAGTTTTTGCACCATCAACTGTCAGATTAACCCAGTCTACTATAGGTGCATTGAGATCTCCAGCAATTAGCACCTCCTGGTGACTTGCTACTTCCTTGAGCAAATGGAGTAGGTACTCATCAGCTGCACTTGGAATGTTCGGTGGTCTGTAGATCGTCAAGAATTGTATGTTCTGTGAACAATCCTTTTTAATCTTTATCCAGAGAAATTCATATTCAGGGAAAATGGACTGTGCTCGTTCGACTGCCGAGATTCCTGTCCTAACATATACGGCCACTCCTCCTCCCTTTCTATTTTCTCGGTCTTTTCAAAAATGTTGGTATCCGTCTATCGAAACCTCGCTTTCCGCGATTTCGGCTTTGAGCCAAGTTTCCGTAATGGCAACGGGGGTTCGGTCTGATACTAATGCTTTGAGTTCATCTACTTCCGATAGGAGACTCTGAGCATTGGTATACAAAGATCTTAATTTAGATTGGGTAACTCCTCCATATAGACTTCTGTGCATTTCGCGCGATTGAATACTAGAGTCTGTCATTGTTTCCCGAGATGAACTGGTGCCCATCCCGCCGACGCTGAGTTCTGATGAGTGGTCATCATCCGAGTTCTGGAGCGCCTTCTTTTTATTATTCAAGCTCTGTACAGATGGGTACATCGTATTTAGTGTCCTCCGTCTCGGCGAGAATCCACCTTGATTAGGTACGACGTCTGCCATAAGAAAGACCTCTTTATCACTTTTATTTCCCCGTCCTTTATTTGGAGCCATTTTTCTCTTTGCTCGGTCCTACTCTTCAGTTCTGCTCTCAGCATCCTCATTTTGTACCTTTCCTTGGGTTCGTAATCCGGCTGAAAAAACACATCCCTGTGTGAGCTACGGAGAGCCGGTCTCCGTTCTAGGAGGCGTGAAGCCTGAACATCATTTTCAAGAATGATTTTAAGAGGCCTTGGTGATGATAGTTCATGTGAAACATCCGCTTTTCCTAAACGGAATGCTTTGTGCACTGTTACGCATTTGCCATCTCGAAGAATCGAATATGAGCATTCTCGGAAAAGACTGAGGTCATGTTCTACCCTTTCCTTTGCAATCAGAGAAGTGGACTTGGGAACCCCTTTAATAAAAAGATTGCGTTTTCAGTCGAAATGTATGTTTGGTGACTTTGAGTTCAGATTTGTTGATAGAGCATCAGTATTAGGAAGAATGCTACTCTGGTCCACGATGTTATTGGCGTCGTTATGAGCAACTATTCCTAAAGTAAATGGCAAACCCCTTTCGGAAACTTTGCCAATCGGTCTTCCACTTGCTCCTGTATTACCGACAGTGGATTGCACTTGAGCATCTATCGGTAAGAACGAGCTTTTTTTGGAGTTCAAACCACTTTTTTGTGAAAGCTTCTTGGCCGTTTTCGACTTCGAATTCTTCGTCTTAGGTGCTTCAAATTCGACGTGCTTTTCAAATTCACCCTTTTTTGTATCATTCAGCGACAATGCCGCATATGTTTGTGTATCCAGCACATTTCTGCTTCTGTCTAAGCTCGATGACAGTAGTAAGGTGCATGAGATTGTTTGATCTCCCTTTTGAAGCTCTGTAGACACAATGTCTTTAAGCTGTTATTTTTTTTGGTGAGAGCCCTTGCATTTATCCAAAAAATAGGCATTTATGAGTCTTGTAGGTCACTAACTACCAGCTATAGCTTCCTCATAATGTGAAGGTGTAGCATAAAACCAGGTAATAAGTCGTTTTGAAAAATCATTTGAAATTGCTTTCGAATTTCAGCCCCTTTGAGTTTACGAAGTTTAAGTTTCTACCTTAGCGTAGAAGGCACGTTTATTTGGAACAAACATCGAGTGGATTGTCCACTCTCTAAATTTGGGAGACATTTACTTGGACTTAACGATTCTGCGGCTTTCCACATATTCCTTCACTGTGGATTATTCAACGTCCAGGACATTATCCCTACGAGAAATACAAGCTTCAACGTTCACTTGCTTCCAAAAATTACGCCAGTGGTGTGCTGCTTTAATCTGTTTTCAATCAGAGAAGGATAAGTCACAACAAAGGCTAGGTCATGGCATGCTTATTAGAAGTCTGATTGCTGAATACTATTGCACCCTTGCACATTTGTTAAGGAAGATTTATAAATTGAATGCATTCTTATACACTCCTAAGAGGAATGGAAAACACGGACGCTCAGGATTCATCTGTGTGGAGGAAAACAATTCGCGGTGCGGGTGGGTATCGAACCCAGGTCACAGATTCATGTGGCTACGCACCTAACCACTACGCCTCATTCTCACGGGAATTGGCAAACAAAACTTTATACAAACAGAAAAAGATGGCAAAGACAGATATTCTGTTACTACTTCTCCTCCTGCCAAGCGGACAAAAAGCCTGATTAAACTAATGTATGTAGCCTACGAGGATGAAACGTGCATGGGGTGTTTAAATTTCTTACAGAAATTCGCATTGATGGACAAAGAGATAAGTAACTTGAAACAAGAAATGACCGATTTAAAAGAGAAGGTTCATTGTTCACCCGGGAAAAATCACCCGTAACAACGAGAATTCAAATCAAAGAAATTACGTATTTAAATATAGCTTCCTCAAAAATACCTAATGTAGAGCTTAATGAAATTGCATCTAAAGAGCTCAGAAAATCATTAGACATTTCTTTCCTTTGAAAAAGAGATCAAACCAGCTCATGCACCTTACTACTGTCAACCAGCTCAGACAGAAGCAGTTATGTTCTGGATACACAAATATATGCGGCATCGTTGCTGCGTGATACAAAAAAGAGTGAAGTTAAAAAGCTCGTCGAATTTGAAGGACCGAAGACGAAGAATTTGAAGTCGAAATCGGCCAAGATGCTTAAACGAAAAAAGCTCGTTCTTACCGATAGATGCTCAAGCGGAATCCTCTGTTGGTTATACAGGAGCAAGTGCAGGACAAATTGGCAAAGTTCCCAAAACGGGTTCGCCATTAACTTAAGGAATCTTTGCTCGTACTGACGCAAATAACATCGTCGAATAGAGTAGAATTCATCCTGATACTTTTACTCTATCAAAAAATTAGAACTCAAAGTCATCTAGCAGACATTTCTACCGAAAACGCAATTTCGTTATAATAATAATAATGATAGTTGTATTAAATACCGGTTTACAGGCATTGTCAGGTGAAATATTCAGTGGGTAGAGGCTGGCAGTGAAAAAAAACTCCTGAATATATATCATTATAAGTGTTTTTCCTATTTTCATGTTATTCAGGAGAAAAAACTGCCGCCTGTAAGGATGATAGCAATTCAGATCAGGGAAGGGCTAACACAATTGCAGTCTGTATGCAGTCTCTGTCTTTGCTAGGAACCGGGATTCTGCCTCAGGCAAGAAAGCATCCGTGTGCGGTCGCTCACTGTCTGCCGAAGAAGTCAACGGGTGCCGGCTGCAGAGACGGTGCCGTATCCCTCAAGATAACACCTGGGATCGAGTTCGGATGCCGCGCACTCCGTCGAACAGGAAAACAGATTCTACCGTGTCGGCGCCCAGAATTCTTGGAAACTGTTCTGAATGCAAAAAACTAGTAATGGTAATCTTAAACAAAGAATAACTCCGTTGGACTTTTATATTATGGGGAAGTTTATTCCACATGGCCATGGCGTTTATCGAAAAGAACCGTCGATACTTAACTGTGCGAGCTAATGGAAGAAATAAAAAGACATTGCGATGACTGCTGCGCCGAGGATGGTCAAGCTGCCTCACAGTGATAAGGGGATTAAATGTACGATTATTCAAAAAGCTTAAAAAGCAAAAATAGTCCCTTCTGCACTCGGCGAAACCATAAGGGATCAATGTTAACAAGGCCACAGCGTTCTTGATACGACAGATTACGGTGCTCCAACGATAAAAATTCTTTTTCGTGAAGAAGTGTTGGACCGATTCTATTTTCTTCCGTTCGCTAGCGCGCAGAAGGCTAAATAGAAACGAGCAGTATTCCAGGCCAGGTCTAACGTACATTTTATAAAGGCGAAGTCTAATATCAATAGTTTTAAAAATTTCGGAGGATAAACCCGGCAGTTCTGCGTGCTTTGGAGACAATCAGGGCGCAATGCTCTGAAAGATTGAGACCGTTGGAATATGATATGCCCAGGTCCTTAACAAAGCCAGGTACATTTATATCGTGGCCATCTATGCTTAGATCAGGCTGATGGTTGTCACCGACAACCATAACGGAACATTTGTGCCAAGAAAGGGAAAGGCGCCATGTGCAGCACCACTGGGCAAACGCCTCGAGATCATTTTTTAATAGATCAATCGCGGTGTCGCGATCTGCCGGCTTGTATCGATAGGCAACTTTTAAATCGTCGGCATACATAAAGGGCCTACCATTTCGAAATAAACCTGGCACATCATTGACAAAAAGACAAAAATAAAAAGCGGGCCTAGCACACTACCCTGAATAACTCCACTCCTCACACGTGCCGAGTTTGAGATAGCATTGGAGATCTTAACATGTTGTGTACGAGAGCTCAGGTAAGAAGATATCAAGCTCAGAAGTTTACCACACATACCGAAAGAGGAGAGTTTCAGGAGAAGAAGGGCATGGTCAACACGATCGAAGGCCTTGGTGAAATCGAAATAGACTATGTAAAGTGCAAAGCCATTATCCCTAGATTGTAGAACATGATCAAAGAAAGAGAGCTGACATGTGTCACAAGACCTCGTTTTGAGGAACCCATGCTGGGCTGCACTCAATAGGTTATTCTCAGTTAAATGATACATCATCTTATCTTTTATCAAGGTCTCCAGGATTTTCGAAGCAGCGGACAGTGTGTTGATTGGCCTAAAATCGTCAAATGACGTAGATTGGCCGCGTTTGGGGATAGGTAGAATATGCGATTCCTTCCATACACTGGGAAAGGTTTCACTTTCAAGAGCTAGATTAAATATCTTACATAGAAGTGACGGGAAAATATCATTAGCATCCGCCTTTATAATACTGATCGGTACGCCATCTGGTCCAGGACTATAAGATTGACGAAAACGTCGAATGGCTAAGTTATGGTTTCGAGGACGGCACCGGTCCAAACCTGGATGGGCGGAGGGGGAGCGGTCGAATTTTCAATAAATGTTCTGGACAAGAAAAACGTTAAAACTATCAGCCGTCAATTTGTCATCAACTACAGGATTGCCAATGGAATCCAGTAGTACGGGGTGCCATGTTTTACTATGGGTTCTAATTGCGCGTGAAAAAATTTCGCTACATTTAAAGAACGGTTTTCGACATATTTGACCTCTTCAGCTAGCCGTTTTTTTCTTCGGTTAGCCTCTTGGCCTGCTCAAAAATACGGTGAATCAAGGGCAGAACGGAAATGTCGTTTTTGCAAATGGAATCGACGAGAGAGTTTACGCAACCTACGGCGAAAAAGATAAAGGGAGATAAACCTCATCCGCGACATTAATTAATTTCTTACGGGGAACAAAAACGAGAAATAAGTGGATCTAAAAACTTGGTAAAGCATACCGGTACAGGTGTTCACATCCTGACACATAAAGAAATTAGTCCAGTCGGGGGAGTTAAGATGTATCAATAATTCTGTCGAAAGCGCTAATCGAAAATCAAAGAAAAAGCTATATTTCTTTGGAAGGCGTTTCATCGGTTTCGAGTTGTAGTGTAGAAACAATGATATCATGGTCTGAGCTCCCAAGTGGGCCTAATGATGACGCTGTCAAAGGCAGGCAGCCTCTGCAGAAGATTAGATCAAGTATGCTTGATCCTCGGGTAGGGAAGTCAACAACCTGGGTCCACATGCCAATATCTACGGCCTCGAGAAAGTCCTCGAACTTTCTGGGGCCGGAGGGGACCGGAAACCAGCGAATGTCAGGAAGGTTGAAATCACCTGCAATTAAGCAATACTTAAAATTTAAGTCAACTGTGGCATGGAATGCTTGTGAGAGACGAAGATCGAAATCCTCACTGGTATTGGGCGGGCAATAGACACAACCAATGAGTAAAGTGTTCCTATTTTTTAAGGTAATTTGAAGCCAGCAGCTCTCGTCAACCGCAGTAAATTGTGGATGATCTAAGGTCCGAAATTGCAGCGCTTGTTTAATGTAGATACAGCTTCCTCCACCACGACTATTACGGCGATCATTTCGAGTACAATTATAACCTATAAGAGAGAGTTTGGGGTCAGCTACGGAAGGTGTTGCCCAGGTTTCAGTTACTATAACGATATCTGGACAGTGGACAAAGACTAGAGTCTGAAGCAGGGGCATTTTATTGAGCAAGGATCTAGCATTTAGAATGAACAGTTTAAGTGGGCAAGGTGTTTTTTTTTAGGGAGAGTGGCTAATTCATCCAGTGGTTCACGGGCCACTGAACGTTGGGGGCGGGTACTCCCGCCCCTGAACTGGAAAAAAGGTGGGATCATACGCGCCTGATGCGGGTGAATCGGAGTAAAATATGGAGGTGGAAATGACAGAAAGGGGAACTGAGCACAACTGCTAGCTATTGGGGCATGACCGGGAAATCCCTGGACAGGATACTGCAAATTATTACTATTAAGGTGACACAGAAGGTCAGGTGAGTCTAGTAGTCCAGCAGGACCCTTCGTATTGAGAGACAACTGGGGAAACGACCGTAGCGAAAAATTGGCTACGGGGTCGGAGATGCACTGCTGTGGGTGGCACAGAAGCACTATTTTTGGGCAAGAATGCTTGTATGTTTCGTTTATCGGCCTCAGTATGAGACCTGGGTGATAGCTGGAAATTCGATATGTTGGGATGGGGATTATTTTGGGAGAAATAGGCGATAGTAACGGAGTAGTTTTCGTGGAGAGACTAAATTTTTGCGGTTTTCGAGTTGTTGAGACTTTAGCCGGACTTGTCTTGGAGCTAGAAATCTGCGTTGGTTTACCAGGAGTAACTACTAAACTTGGTATGGTTATAGGCGGAGTACTGCCGTCTTGAGAACGAAAAAAAGAAGTACTGTTTTCTTGAGATCCCAAAAGATTAATCAAGGTTGGTTTCCGTGCATAGTTAGCTGGAGCTTCAGATGGCGAAGCCGTAGATGAGATTGGAGGCAATTTGTTCAACATGGCAACAGCGTTAGTCATTTCTCTGTTGCTTGTCGACAATTTAAAATTTTTCAGTTTTCTCTGCATTGGGGTGAGGTCAGGGGAAACCGAGGAATGCCATTTTCGACAAACTTCTCTACTAATCTCCTTCCTAGAGAGTATGAAGTCGACTTCTATCAAGGAAAAGAGCGTGACTAGTATGGGGGCATTACGACTGAGCGAGTGGAGTCGTTTAGCATACGCGACTTGGAATCCCAAGCCACTGCTTTCCAGAAACAAACGCGCGCCGTCGAAAGCAGATATGTAACTGGGAATATTACGCAGTATGAAATTATGCTTGCGTTTTATCCGTTCTTCGGTTTCGGAGCTAATTATCCCAATGAATTTAAAAGCCTGTTGGATAACTGTGTCAGAGGCATTGGTTATAGTTCCTTTAAGCAAAAAATCTACCAGTTCGTCGGACGACGATCGATTAACGCAGGACGAGGTGTAGGCTTGAGCAATCAGAGGATCAAGAGGTTCCAGATTTACGAAAGGGATTTTAGAGTTGACAATATCTACAGAGGGCTGCGAAGTCTCGCATACGTAAGCTAGTAGACGGAATTTTGGTTCACTTAAAAGAAAATAGTGGGTTAATAATTTACAAGAGTATACTTAATTAGGCTAAAATGGCAGCTAATTTGAACAGTTAATAGAAAACAACAAACTGAGCACAATTTTAACCACACTTATGCAAAGTGTAACTAATTAGTCCAAGTGATTATATGGCTGCCACAAATAATATGTAGCAGTTAATAAGAGCTTTTTTAAACTAACAATTAATAGACAGTTCACTGCTAGGGGCAGTAAATACGGTAAAAATAATCCGTTCACTTATCTTTAAAAATCGGTCCACGCGCCCTTGACCTTATTAAAGGGGTTCCCGAGTCCACTTCTCTGATTGCAAAGGAAAGGGTAGAACATGACCTCAGTCTTTTCCGATAATACTCATACTCGATTCTTCAAGATGGCGAATGCGTTACCGTGCACAAAGCATTCCGTTTAGTGAACGTGGATGTTTCACTTGAACAATCACAACCGAGGCCTCTTAAAATCATTATTGAAAATGATGTTCAGGCTTCTCACCTCCTAGAACGGAAAAACACTCTCCGTAGCTCACACAGGGATGTGTTTTTTCAGCTAGATTATAAACCCACGGAAAGGCCCAAAATGAGGAAGCTGAGAGCAGAACTGACGAGAAGAAGTGAACAAGGGTAACAATGGCTCCAAATAAAGGATGAGGAAATTATACTGATGAAGAGGTCCTTCTTGTGGCAGACCCCATACATCAAGACGGGTCCTCACTGAGACGAAGAAAACTAAATAAGAAGAACTTAACTGTACAGAGCTCGTATAACAACAGGAAGGCGCTCCAGAACTTGGATGACAACCACTCATCAGAACTCAGCGTGGGCGGGATGGACACCAGTTCATCTCGGAAGGCAATGACAGATTCTAGCATTCAATTACACGAAATGTGCAGAAGTTTATAGGGAGGAGTTGCCCCGTCTAAATTGAGATGTTTGTATACCAATTCTCAAAGTCGCCTATCGAAAGTAAACGAAAGTAAACGAACTCAACGCACTAGTCTCAAAACGAACACCCGATGCCATTGCCATTACGGAAACGTGACTCAAAGCCGAAATCATAGATAGTGAGGTTTTGATAGATGGATACCAACACTTTCGAAGACATTGAGAAAATAGTCAGGGAGGTGAAGTGGCCGTATATGTTAGGGCAGAAATCTCGGCAGTCGAACGAGCGCACGCCATCTCCCTTGAATTTGAATTTCTCTGGATAAAGATTAAAAAGGATTGTTCACAAAATCTAGAATTCTTAACGATCTACAGACTACCTTATATTCCAAGTGCAGCTGATGAGTCCCTCGTCCATTTGCTCAATGATGAAGCAAGTCACCAGGAGTTGGTTATTACTGGAGATTTCAATGCACATACAGTAGACTGGGTAAATCTGACAGTTGAAGTTGCGCCAACTTGCATCGGCCACAAGCTCATGGATCTCACTCCCGACCAACATCTGGTACGGAAGGTTAACATACCAACGAAATTTAGAGAGAACCAGAGAGCAAATTGTCTGGACCTAGTATGTACGAAGGACTTCTCTAACATGAATGAAGTGTATTCTATTGCACCCCTCGGTAAGAGTGACCTTAGTACGCTGATGTGGGATTGCTCACTTGATTCTCAGCGCCAGAATGGAACGGAATGCAAGCGAAATATATGGAAGACTGATTTAAAATCGATGAGAAAAGAACTGATGTCCATGAATGGGAATTTTTGCTTAAATGGAATCCGGAGGATGACTTGCGATCATTTAAGACAGTTTCACTCGATCTGATTGAACGCTTTTGTCCAGTGAAGGTGCAAAAAAGACTAGTCGCCCCACCTGGTTAACAAGAGAACTTAACAGGCAGTTAAAAAAGAAGAAAAAAAATGGAAGGTATTCAGGGAAATAGTGTCTGCAGTGCATCTCAAGGAATTTCCTCATGAAAGAAATGCTGTTTTAAAACTGATTTGTCATTCAAGGAAGAACTTTGAATCTAGAATTATTTAACAGGCTGAAAATAAACCAAAATTTTGTCCATTATATAAATAGTCGATTAAAAACAAGGAACCATTCGCAGTACTTATGGGTGGTAATGGGGGCAAAGTCGTTGAAAATTGTGAGAAGGCCGAGACTTTTGGTCGGTTCTTTGCCTCGGTATTCACTGGAGAACCGAAACTTCCACTTGACCACTTCAACAGTGCTGTTATTGACGACGGTATATTGCTTGAATATAAACTCTTCGCGGAACCTCCCATGGAACGAGAACGGTGAAATCTGAAAGAAGCAATGTCATCTGGTCTGGACGATTTACTGGCAAAATTGTTGAAAGAACTGGCCGGCAGAAAATATATACCACATATAAAGAGTGGGACTCGATCTTATGTCAACAATTATCGGCCTAGCAGCTCATCTCCATTTACTGTAAAATAATGAAATCAATAATCCAGAAGGCAACCATGAAGTTCCTTGAGGAAAACCGATTACTCTCAGAGCTCCAGCGTGGCTTCAGACAGAATCGCTCCTGTCTTTCTGGTTTTTTTACTCTCCACAAAGCAATGGACTCATGAAGTGGACGAAGATGGTAGGGTTGGCGTCATATACACTGATTTCAAGTAGGCGTTTGACAGTGTCACACACAAAAGTTTCATTTGCAATTGGCATAAAAGTAATGCTGCTGATATAGATCACAGATTTTCTTACAAGAAAATTGTAAACTGTGTGCTTCGATTCTTCGAAGTAAAAGCCTTCTCCGGTTCTAAGTGGTGTCCTCCAAGTCTCTGTCATAGGGCCATTACACTGTTTAGTGTACATCAACGACTGTCTCGACGACCTGGGTTGCATCGCCGTCATGTTTGCAGACGATTTTTAATTGTGGAGGGTCATCAGATCTGATTCCGATAAGCACGCACTTCAAGAGTAACTCAACCGTCTTAGCAACTGGTCTGCTCGTTGGCTCTTAAATTAAAACGCTGAGAAGTGTTTGGTCCTAAGACGCCGCATTAGAAGTAGCAGTGATGAGGATGATTCCTACCAATACTTTCTCAATTGGCAGCCCCTTTCAAATGTCGAGGAAAGAAGGACCCCTGTGTTCCAATAAACCCCTCACTTTAACCATCTTCACAGTCTTTAAAGGTAGCATAACGCGTGACACAAGTCTTATTTGCGCTCAGACGTTGATTTGTGCAGATTGATAAGGAACTCCTCCGAAACACCTACGGGCATTTGTTCAATCTCACTTGGAATATGCCGTCCAGGCCTGGCGTCCGTGGTTTAAGAAGGATTATCTACAACTGGAACGAGTGCAGCCGAGGGCTAAAAAGATGGTCAAGAATCTTAGTCACATGCCTTACGAAGCAAGACTGCTTGAACTTGATTTGTTTCCTCTCAATTACAGGCAACTACGCTGTGACCTCATCCAAACCTACCGGATTGTCAGAGGCCGCGATTGTGCCCTAGAATTTGCTGAATTCTTCGAATTGGCTGAGATGGAACATCTGCGGGCTCATCCATTTTAACTGCAGAGGAAGTTGTTCCACACGGACGTCTGTCGGAACGCCTTTTTGCAGAGGGTCGTTGGAGCATAGAACGGACTCCCTTACAAGGTGGTCCTTTCAGAAACTGTTGACAAATTTAATGCAAACTGTAAAATCATTTGCTGAGAAACTATTGCACATAAAATGAATATTGTGTCAGCAGCGGTAGCTTGCGCCTGGCACAAAAATATAAATGACCCTACATTTTAATCTGTGGGATTTATTACTTTAAACGTTTATTCTATTGAAATTTTTGCATGTTAATAGGGAGCTCAAGGGCGAAAGCTTAATTTCCTAAATAAAGTGACTTAAAGTGACTTAGTCCTCTTAGTAAACTCTTCCTCTATATGCTCATTGCAGGTAATTGTAGAAGGATCAGAAATGGATGCGAAATAACTGCTCGTGGGAGCTTCTGGTCTGAGTTTCCAGTTCTAGTGAAATGACTATTGCCGGCATCAAAAGCGCACGCAAAGTACGTCCGGATTTGTATCTTGCCTTCTAGGTGCAGCTAGCCGGCAGCTCATCGGGAGAACTCAGAATTGAAGAAGTTTTCGCCAAAAGGCGTGGAGAAGGATCCGCTGTGGCATAAATCGCACTCAAAATACGCATGCGTGAATGTTGATTCCCGAAATTGGCGTTATCAGAGCCCTTTTGGTTTGAATTCTATGTTTAAGAACTGACTTGAAAAGGTCCAATCTTATTCAAGAATAGATGTGTTTTTTTTCAGTTCAGTTCAGTTCACTTCTCTTGTTTATTAATGATTGTGTACAGGAATTGGACTGTGACTTTGCTATGTTTGCGGACGATATAAAAATTTGGAAAGTTATCAACAATGCTGCCAATGGAGACGATTTTTAAGAAAATCTCCATCGATTGGACGAGTGTTCCCGCAAATGGCTCTTGTCCTTCAACTCAAACAAATACGCCCTGCTACGTCTGGGAAGTCGGAATCAGGTCACTGATATGCGACCCTACTTTTTGAACGGTATGCCACTCCCAGAAACACACACACAGAAGGATCTCGGCGTTTGGATGACAGACAACATGAAGCCTTCTACGCAATGCTGCAAGGTGGCTAAATCCGCCAATTTAATGCTGTACTCTATCAAGCGGGCATTTAAAGTTTTCGATAAAGACCGCTTTTCTAAAGTCTTTGGTACGTTTGTTAGGCCCCATCTTGAATATGCGATCCAAGCCTGGCGACTGTGGTCCCAAAAGGACTACAAAATGCTCGAAAGGGTACAGCGACGAGCCACAAAATTCGTAAGAGGTCAAGGTAAACTGCCATATGAGATTCACCTAAATAACCTTAAGCTCTATCCTCTGAGTTATAGGCAGTTGCGCGGAGACTTGATACAAACCTTCCATATCGTGCGTGGCATGGATTGCGCCCTCCTATGTGATGACATTTTCCAACTTGCTACTACGAATAATCTCCGAGGTCATCCGTTCAAACAAAGTGTGCCCCAAGTAAGATTGGATGTGAGGAAGTATTTTTCACCAACCGTGTCTTGAAACCGTGGAATAACCTACCTGAGGCGATTGTTATGTCCCAGTCTGTGGATATATTTAAACATCGGCTTGACGTACATATGTTGCTGCACCAGGAAGATTATGTGACTACTTTACCTTAACACTATCCGTGTACCACGTAAATCTGCCTGCATTCACTTGACTGTAACTTTTTTTACATTGCTTATTATTCTTCCGACTTTCTGTATCAAATAGGGATTTCAAAGGCGTAAGCCTATTTTTCTCAAATACACTGAACTGAACATTTGGATAAGGATCTGCTAAAGCATTTTTGAATTGCTTGTAGTTTCTTTCAGCAATCTAAGGGCATTATGCCAAAGAAAATTGAGCAGTAATCCAGGAGAGGTAAAACGCACATTTTATATAGTCGTGTCTTTAGGGCAGGCGAGGATAAATTTTTACAAATGATACATGTGGGTTGATAAATAAAGAGTATTGGTCAAGCTAAGACCTAAGTCTTTTATTGATATTGTCTCGGTTATTTCGTAATCGTTGAAAATAAAGGGAGGAATTTTATGTAGACTAAAAATCAGGAGATAACATTAAATTGACAAGAATGTCATTTGCCATTGAGTACTCCATAGGCTTAGTTTTTGAAGATCATTTTCAATCGTTCTATGCATACTGGCTGCCGTACTCTTGTGATATGCATATGCAAGTTTTTAAATGTCCGCATATAAAAATGTTCTAGCTGACGTTGATTGAGAGGATAAATCGTGAATGTATATAAGAAATGGGAGAGAAACTAGGAAAGTCCCCTGAAGTACTCCTCTATTAATATGAGATGGTTCTGAAACCACATTTTGAATTTGTACTACCTAATATCGCTTTGGAACTTAAGATTTTAGAAATTCGATCAGTGGAGAACTAATCCCATGACTTATTAGCCTTCTATTAGCCTTTTATGAAGGACATTGTAGAACATTTTTCAGGTTAAAGTATACCGTAGCCACCGTGCTTCCATCATCCCTGTTACTTGAATCAAATTCAGGGAAGATGAGGTGACAGGACTGACATGACCTTTTAGGAAATTTGGTCGGCGCGAAATTGAAGTGCTTGTATACAAATGCACAAAGCCTTTTATCAAAACTTGATGAGTTAAAAATTTGCCTTGCCGAAGTATCTCCAGATGTGATAGCAGTAACCTAAACCTGGCTGTCGGGCAGTATTCGAGATAGCGAAATAACATTGTCTGGATACCAAATATATCGGAGGGACAGAGAAAACCAAAAGGGTGGTGGAATAATTGTGTATGTGAAAGACATGCTAATAGTGTCTGACAAGACGAGCAAGTTTGCGTGCAGCACGGAAGCCATATAAATAAATAAATAAATAAATTGTATATTTAAGGCCCAGAGAGCCCCGTCATTTCAAACTTAGTATCGCGGTATAAATAAATACAAAGTGGATAATTGCTGCTCTATGTGAGCAGCCATATTAACAGCAGAAATTAACATTATGGTAGGCATATCCGATTCAGAACGATTTGCCATTTTTAAAAACAATAGACAACAATCTTTAACATAAACGGTGAACTAGAAAAAGAAGCAGTAAAAAAACTCCTACGGTAAATTGGAGGCGGAGTTCAGCGAGCCGCCAATTTTTAAAAAAATAATAGGAGAAAAAACTGCTTCACTAAAACATTAATAGCTAGATGCAATGGGATAGATCTGTGATGATGCTGACAACGTATGAGGGTTCGGAACGCTCCTTGTCGTGTGAGAGATAATATAGCAGTCAGAGCTACTGTTTGTAACCACCAGTGGAGGTGAGAGAGGACGGACTCATCGTGGACACCAGGGTCAAAAACGAAGACGGGACAGTAGAGGTCATGAGATCATCATTGAGATGCGACCTTGCCGACTGCATAGTCCCCCAATCAAAGAAGCAAAACTATCAGAACCCGCCTTGATCCTCAACTGAACCTGGAGACCATCGTCGGGGTTGCAAAAGCGAAGGAAAGTACCAAGGTTGTCAAGACTTGGCGATGCTAGTTTAAAATGAGGGGGGCAAAAAGTAAATGCAAAGATTGACTCTGCAGAGGATGATGGATATATAATAAGAGACCATTATAATATCAAGGGAACTGCCTCAAATACCAGGAGGACCCTTTTCGAAATCCAAAAGTTGCGAGTTAGGGAAGGAAACAGACAATAAGGACTTTATATCTTCCGAAGTAAAATGTTTGCGTTACTTTGTTTTGAAAATAGCTAATGTGGACGACAACCTAATTTGCAGTGGAAGATTATTCCAGATGAAAGCATATTTGGAGGCAAAAAACTGAGACCGGTTAGTTGTGGAGCTAAGGGGTGGTGAAATGGTGGTGATATGGTTGAATATCAAGGCTCTTGGCTCTCCATGTCTAGATGTCCTCATTGTCTATCGGCCACCTAGGATAGACCGAGTCGCGGACACCCACTTGTTGGAACAATTAGAAAATTTATCCAGTCGACCTAATGTCATGATTATGGGTGACTTCAACGCACCAGGAATTAACTGGAGCACTGTTCAATCATCATGCCCGAAATAGACTTTTGATTATGTTTTTCTGCAAAAGACCTTGAAGGCACTTCTCACACAACATGTCCCTTTCCCCACCAGAACACGTGAAGGACAAAGGGCTAACTGTCTTGACCTGGTTTTCACGAAAACATCAGGCAGCATTGACGAGAGCATTTCAATGCCTCCGCTCCTTCGTAGTGATCATGTGGTGCTTATGTAGGACTACTCCTTATTCTCCGTTGCGCCTGCTATAGAGGAAAAACGGCGTAACGTTTGGCGAGGAAACTTTCATCAGATGCGAGCAGATTTAACAGACATTAACTGGACCTCAATGTTTTCGAGCACCGTGAACGAAGATTGGGAGTCCTTCCGAAATGTTCTTCTGCAACTTATGGACAACCACTGCCCGCTAACGAGTGTCCATCACAGTAAGCGTCCTGGGTGGCTAGACAGCAACTTAAAAAGGGAAATAAACAGGAAGCACAAGTTGTGGAGAAAATATTGCGAGTCTAATCAAGTCGCCTATTTTTAATAAGTATAAAACACAGAGAAACAAAATGAGAAGCCTTATTCTTAAGACGCGAAGAGAATTTGAGAAGACTTTGCTGCAAAAGGCAACGAAGAATCCAAAGTTAGTCTACAGTTACCTCCGTAGATGTACAAGGAATAAACATCAAATACCACTGATTAAGACTGCCGTGGGCGTCGAAATTTCTGAAAACAGGGAAAAAAGCCGAGTACTTTTTCACAGTTCTACCGCTCAGTCTTCACTAACGAGGCAAGGTTCCTTCGTCCCTCAGTGGATAACCCGCCGACTGCAAGCATTAGCCACATAATATTCTCAGAATTTCTGATCCAAAAGGAATTAAAAGAACTAAAAGAGTCCAAATCCCCAGGACCAGGTAAGCTTCCACCCAAGCTTCTGAAAGAACTTGCCAATGAACTTTCCGCACCTTTGTCAGTGCTCTTTCAAAAGGCCTTTGACTCCGGAACACTTCCTTTCGATTGGAAGCTGGCACATATAACTGCCTTGTACAAAAGCGGTAGCCGGGCGTCAGTGACAAACTACAGGCCCATAAGCTTGACATGCATCCTTGGCAAGATTATGGAAAGGATCATCAAGAGCGAATTGGTGAAATTCCTAGAGACTCCTAATTTGTTATCAAGCTGTCAACAAGGGTTCAGCAAAGGAAGATCATGCACAACGAATTTGCTCTATTCGCTCCAGAGTTAGATCCAAGCACTTGAAGATAGACACGCGGTTCATATTGCCTTCATTGACTTTCAAAAGGCCTTCGATACTGTGCCGCACGAGAGACTGCTATACAAGCTAGAAAGAATTTGAATCAGAGGTAACCTCCTCAAGTCGATCGAAAACTTCCTCGTGGGTCGGCGCCAGGTTGTGTGCATCGGCCAAGAGAGGTCAAGTTCTGCTGCGGTCGAGAGTGGGGTTCCTCAGGGCTCAGTACTACGGCCAATACTGTTTTTAATATACGTAAACGATTGTGTCAGGAATCTCGACTGTGAAGCAGCAATGTTTGCCAATGACATTTAAATCTGGAATGTAATCCAGAGCCCTGCTGACGAAGACAAACTGCAGATCAACCTAACTCGGTTGGAGGAGTGGTCGAATCATTGGCTGTTGCGGTTCAACGTCGATAAGTGTACAATACTTCGCTTAGGCAACCCATCTGGATCTGCTGAAAGTAGAAGTTACTTTCTCAACGGTGAAGCCTTAAAAGACGTGGAAACCCAAAGGGACCTTGGTGTGCTGACGAACACCACCTTAAAACCATCGTCTCACTGCTTGAAAGTGGCGAAGAGCGCAATTTCGGTGTTGCATGCCATCAGACGAGCCTTTTTGGATTTCGATGAAGATCTTTTCGCTAAGACTTTCGGAACACTCATTAGGCCGAATTTGGAATATGCTATGCACGCCTGGAAACCCTGGACAGTTCAAGATCAGAACTGTCTCGAAAGAGTACAGAGGAAAGCCACCAAAATGGTTTGAAGTCAAAGCTCCTTGCCATATCCAACCCGCATAATGAATCTTAATCTGTTCCCTTTGAGTTATAGGCAAATGCGTGGTGATCTCCTGCAGACATTTCGCATAGTGAAGGGATTGGATTGTTGCCTGGAATTCTCGGACTTCTTTGAATTTGCCACCACGACCCATCTCCGAGGTCACCCATTGAAACTGCGTGTCCAGCAGGCGAGACTGGATGTGCGCAAGTTCTCCTTCTCTGTCAGAGTGGTTAAACCATGGAATGCCCTCCCTGAAGACGTTGTGATGTCACCATCGCTGGAAAGCTTTAAAAGGAACCTTGACAGTTTTATGTTCCGCAACGAGCCTGAGCGATGAGGAATTTATCTTAAAACTCGAGAGTCGTGCACCACTTGCCATATTTTATGACCGCCTTTTGTACCTTTGCAACCCACATGGTTTCTCTGTATACCTCACTTAATTTTACGTTACAAATAGGGTACTCAAAGGCCCATGCCTATTTCCCTCAATAAATTGAATTGAATTGAATTGAAAAGGTAAGAACGCATTTGAAGAGGAAGGTATGAGGTTAGCATTTGTCAGATTGTTTAGCATTTGGCACGACATTATTTTTTTAGGATCTTGGCTATTACCGCTGTTCAGTGAACACCACGATTGATTCGCGTATCAGATGGGTTCCCGTTTTGAAAGATTGGTGTAATGCTTGAGGATTTCCAAATTTCTGGACACAAAGCATTCAACTGGATTAAGGAGAATAGACTAGGCAGCAGTATTGGAGCATATATCCTGTGCTTCAATATGCAAGGCTGGAAGTTATCCGTTCCATTAGGGGTGAAATAAGAAATTTGTCTGATAGCATTTTTGACGGTTTTTTCGTTACAACAGATCTCACTGATGATAAATGCTGACATGCCTTTTGGTTGGAGTATCGGCTGATCATCGAGAAAATAGTTGGCACGCACCATTCGAAACCGTCAGTTTTTTTCGGTAAACGCTATAGCAATCTAGAATAAACCACCCAGAAGTATTACAATTCAGCAAAACTATCCTTTGTTTACGAAAGCTCTCACGAGTTTTCTGCATTCAGGACACCTTCCACAAAGTTATGATAATTTTACATTTTTAAATGTTTTTGGATAGCGTCTTTATTTTTATATATAATTTTATGATTGTTAAACAATTTGCTTTAAAACTAACTTGCAAAAATTACTTTGCAAAAAAACTAACTTGCAAAAAAACTTCATCTCAGTCTGTTAGTAGTATATTTTTCCGTTTTTATCATCATTTATGCTCTACGTAATTCGAATGCGCAACGAGGCGCACGCCTAGGTTTTGATATAGCTTTATGAAACGAATGGTACTAGCTGTTTCATACAGCTAGATCAAACATAATTCAACACTATGTTATAAAATACAAATATGAAGACTGTAGGACTGCATTGAAAGTTTCTTACCGTAGAACACTTCCTGCTCTTAATCTTTTTGCACCTTTTTTAGCAATCAGTCAACTACGTCTAATAAGTCGGCAGACCCCACACCGGAATCGACTGCGCTCGCATCTGATTAAATTCAATTCAATTCAATTCAATTTATTGAGGGAAATAGGCATGGGCCTTTGAGTACCCTATTTGTAACGTAAAATTAAGTGCGGTATACAGAGAAACCATGTGGGTTGCAAAGGTACAAAAGGCGGTCATAAAATATGACAAGTGGTGCACGACTCTCGAGGGTTAAGATAAATTCCTCATCGCTCAGGCTCGTTGCGGAACATAAAACTGTCAAGGTTCCTTTTAAAGCTTTCCAGCGATGGTGACATCACAACGTCTTCAGGGCGGGCATTCCATGGTTTAACCACTCTGACAGAGAAGGAGAACTAACGCACATCCAGTCTCGCCTGCTGGACACGCAGTTTCAATGGGTGACCTTGGAGATGGGTCGTGGCGGCAAATCCAAAGAAGTCCGAGAATTCCAGGCTACAATCCAATCCCTTCACAATGCGAAATGTCTGCAGGAGATCACCACACATTTGCCTAAAACTCAAAGGGAACAGATTAAGATTTATTAGGCGGGTTGGATATGGCAAGGAGCTTTGACTTCTAACCATTTTGGTTGCTTTTCTTTGTACTATTTCGAGGCAGTTCTGATCGTGAACTGTCCAGGGTTTCCAGGCTTGCATAGCATATTCCAAATGCGGCCTAATGAATGTTCCAAAAGTCTTTTTAGAATTTAGAATTTATATTTGGTTAGCACCGGGAAGGTACTGTCTAAGCAAACATTAGTAACGAAATAAAGTTATGACAATGTGTGCAGATAAAATGTACAAATTCATAAATTGTCCTGCTATGTCAACAGTTAGCAATGTTTTAAAATTAATGGTGAACTAGAAAAAAATAGGCAGTGAAAAAAACTCCTACCATGAAAATGGAGGCAGAGTTCAATAGGCCTTCATTTTCGAATAGAAGGTAGGAGAAAAAACTGCTTAGGAAAAAAATGGTCAGGTGGTAGAATAGGGTAATACTGCGGTAGCATTTCAGAATGAGATAATGAAACGTCGAGGTGATTCTTTCTTGATCACTTAGGCGTATGAAACAGAATCTCACGAAAATGTTCCAAAAAGTCTTAGCGAAAAAGATCTTCATCGAAATCCAAAAAAAGGCTCGTCTGATGGCATGCAACACCGAAATTGCGCTCTTCGCCACTTTCGAGCAGTGAGACGATGGTTTTAAGGTGGTGTTCGTCAGCACACCAAGGTCCTTTTGGGTTTCCACGTCTTTTAAGGCTTCACCGTTGAGAAAGTAACTTCTACTTTCAGCAGATCCAGATGGGTTTCCTAAGCGAAGTATTGTACACTTATCGACTTTGGAAGTACTTATCCCTTCGAATCGACCGCAGACGTTTCTATCTCTGTCGAATGAATACTCTCGAACGTCAAGAACAGACTAGTCTTAACTCTAACCATTCAGTATAATTCAGTCAGTAGGGGTCGAAGCTGACCCAGTGAAAAACTCCTGATCGTTCTCAACAGAAAGTATTTTCGGGAGACTGTGCGGCGCATTGGGCACGTAAAAGTTTAGGACGGGAAGTGTTGCACGCGCTGCAGTGTGATAATTCATCCACTATCGGTGTTGTCGGATCCTGGTCTTTCTGTACTGGCAGCAAAAGTATGCCGGCGGCGGCTGCTGGCTGTGAACTGAGGAATAACGATTACGGACTGCAGAGCCGAGCAACATTGCCTTTCAGCATGAAGTCCGGCATGGGATTCAGAGTCCGTGGACGCCATCAGAACGGAAAGAGCTTCCGAGGAGAATCGCCCCAAAATTCGCGGAAGGTGTCCTGAATGCATGAAAACTAGTGACATCTCGTAGACAAAGAGATGTTTGTAATTTTATGCTGCGGGCGAACTGTTCAATTTGCTACGTATGCAGAAAAACTGGGCTCATAAGCCGTTGCGTGCCGGAAGAAGCGTAGGCCATCCTCTATGATTGGTGCATGGGCAGTGGTCGAGCTATCGAGGATGGCAAAGAGTTAAAGGATTTAAACCGATTTAAAAGCTTGAACGAAAGAATAGTCTCTTCTGTAATC
>WEDG01005882.1:0-64632 GCA_017591395.1 Schistocephalus solidus | reverse complement strand
TGCGTGTCGAGTGGCTGAACAGTGGACTGGGAGTCAGACGGCGATGGCTCCTCCATATCCCCTGATTTAGTGAATCCTGGTTTGTGCGTTATGGGGGCCAGGTCGTGCTGTGGCACTCGAATAGGGTACGCCGTGACCGTCAGTTATCGCGCTCACTCCCAGCCCGTCAGACAACTGACTGACTCGGATGGTGGCCTGATTGTGCGGGTGGGGAGATGGTGAGGTCGTACAGCCCAGCGAATTTTACTCACTATAAACAATCTGACGGCGCTTGAAACTGTCACGTGCGCCAGCCGTGGCTTGAAGGTTAACCAACTGGACGGGATAACTCGGACTGCGTGGTCAGCCCAATGTGTGTTTTGTGTGGGAGGCTGACTGGCAGACTGAGAGTTCAGGCTGCATGTGGCTCCTTCTAATGTGGCCTTTATAGCCCTACCACTCTGTGGGATCCGTGTCAGGTGGGGGAGGAGGAGAGAGTTCGGTAGCTGAAGCGCAAGGCAACAATCACTTAAAACCAATTCACGCGCAAGTCACAGTCCTGCACCATCTGGTGGGGAGCATAAGGTGGACCTCGTCGAAATCGACGGTCGAACTGTGTACGAGGCAACAAAGTGAGCTACTACGACATTCCCGCTGAACCCAGAACTGAAAAGCCGCTGCAGTCCACGGAGGACAGATTATCACAGTGACTGATAGCCAGATTGGAGCCCAAGGACACCTACCCGTACGCTTAACATACGAATGTCGTAAACAATGCCATTTTTCTTATTTTTTGGGGGGTTAAAATCGTTCGTTTGTGCTATCAGAAGGAATTGTTTTTGTGGTATATGGATGCAAATATGAGTCAGTTTAAAAACGTGGCTCTCGGAAATTTCTTTGAATGAAAATCGATCCACTACTATGCGTTAGAGGCACAAACTTCAATATTCAGCGTATACGAGACGGAAAGTAGCACACAGAAACCTGCATATAAAGTACTTATTTTTTCTTGGAATGAGATCTTTTACTTGCAATTCAGGTGTTATCGTGTACGGCGTTAAATTATGGATAATAAAGATTCCGGAAAGATTTGAGTGTAGGAGATAACTTCGTAAGTTTCCTTTCATATTCATCTGAACCCATATGTGACTGATGAGATTATTCATACTTAATGACTAAGTGGTGTTTCTTTAGATAATAAGTTTGCAGAACAAGTTTGGCTAGAAAGTGCCTCAAATCACCAGTATTTTACTTGTAAAGTGCAGAAAGTATGAATTACTGCTTAAAACATATAAGAAGGATTACTCAAACGGCGCATTTTATAGTTCCATTAAAATGCTATTAAGGAGTTCAGAATATAGTAGTCAGAACAGGATTGAGCAGAAACATCCTTGAAGTTTTATTTTAACATCAAATTTAGCTGAAAGCTTGCCCGCGAAAATTTAGGACTAATGACTTTTTCATGAGATTGGTTGCTTCTAAACGACCTATGCAGTAAAAACAAGTGAACGATAACAGCGCAAACCTGCGCAAAAAGTACCCTTTATTATACAATTAACTGTCTTTCTAAGAAACCGAGGAGTCCATGTCTTCTTTCTCAGAATTAGCAAGTTAGATTACGCTATGAAATTACTGAATAGGTCATCATACTAAAAGATTCAGTAAGCGTTGTTCCAGCTGATAAAGTATTTGTTAGCGGAGAAATACAGGGAGCCCATTGCCATTATCTCGTACATAGGTCCTCACAGCGTGCTTGTTCGTACAATAAAAATACTCGACAAACCCTAAAATCATAGCAATGACCGTCCATTTTGACGTATATTTGGGAAAGCGCACCTTTAAAGACTTACACTGAGTGACTGACGTTCGCAATCTTGAAATATTTGTGGGCTGATGTAATTCTCAGACCCTCCTCTTTATGCGAACTTTTCATCTTGAGCGAGCTGTTTCGCACAAACGAGGAGGATGTATTGCTAGTAAGATAAAACATGTCAATAGCCGGTTGTCATTGTGCTGACTTATGGATGGAAAGTTGGAATACAGTAAAGTACCACGTAAAATGATCTCGGTTAACGAATTTTGACTGTGCTCGAGTTACGAACGGTCGTTCGAGCGCAATACCTCGTTCGTAACTAAGTGCAGTCTCTATCTAAAGAAGACTTTATTTCTTAGAGAGGTCTTCAAGGAGCGCAAATGATTTACGCCATCTATATAGCTAGCCCAATGGCTTTGGCCTGGAGCAGAACGTTAAGTTGCGCAAGAGCGCATAAAAGGAACCCCTTTACTCGTGATGGCTGGAGGACCGAATACGTGAATGCCGGTAATTGCTGTAAGAACATTAGGGCACAAGTGCTGACCGATTGGTTACGGGACAAGCATCTCATGACCGATCGGTGAGTGCAATCTGCACTGCTAATATTTCCGATCGCAAACTGATGCATCAGCGAGTCCGTGACATGAGGGTATCTAATATTGCGACATGACTGGATCCAGAATTTGTGTCATCAAGCTGTTCCAGGGAGGTTTTTAGCATTTTGAGGTGCTCGTTTTTGTTTGATTCTGACCTCCTCTCCTAACTGCTGAAGCAGTTATTCGATTGGTATTATGAGTGTCAGAATAAAAAAATTAGATAAACTTGCCAAAGGTTTGGCTAAGGAAACACTATGTTTATCATTTTGATTAAACTGGCTTGTACGCTTTGCATTATAGTTGGCAGCGTTGGAAGTGCCTGCTTGAGGTTCAACTGAGGAGAAAGTATGATAAACATCTGTTTTGAGCTGCGTGGCTTTGGTCTGAAGTTCACGTCTTTGCATAGGTGTGAGGTCTGGACCTATGAATGCTTTTCAGGTGAGCAGAGTTCGGTTCATTTCAGGGTTTTGTAGAACTAGATCAGCTTCGGTTTGTGAATAGAAGGTCACTAACACTGGCTTATTTTTTTACTTCTTGAATTAAGCCTTTTGGTGGAAGCTATGCTGATGTTTAGACCACACGAGTGTATGAGTTGTTGGATTGATGGTGTTGGGTTAACCGTGTGGGGGATATTTCTGATAATGACATTAAACTTGCGTTATGGAGACTCATTTCAGAATAATAAGGCTGCCTTACCCTGATTTGACCACAGTGTTGATCTAGCGCATCCAACGTGTGGTCCATTTAGGGGCACATTTGCTCACTGATACACGCATACACACCTATTGGTGTTTTCATTAACTTAACGATGGTATAGCAACATTCGGTTTTAGGATCAGTGTCTCGGCAGTTGCAAGTTTGTATATGCGCTGCCCGAGATGAAAGTATGATGGGATAAAAGTGAGTAATTCATTTGTATTTCGGTGACTCTTCCAAAATTACTCAAGGTCAATTGGGAAAACATGGGTGGATTAAGTTGGATTAGAACAGAAGGAATCAAGGATAGGCATTTCTTATAATTGGTTCTAAAAACGGAAATAACATTTGATTTTCTGCTGCCTTTGTCACCAATGTAATACCGTGTATAATAACAGATGCCATCTTGGATACCGGTGGATCCACAAATTTTGCCAAAATGCTGAGGAACAAGGTAGCACCCTACAAGATCAGTGATCTTTCATTAACCAAGTTTGTAATTTTTCCCACCGCGGGTCCATTTGCCATGCTGTTAAATACAGCATCACACCAGCATTTACTGCAAGTATGCGCGGTCAGCTGATAGTACAACACCCGATAAATATAACTGCGGAATAGATTTTCATATTTCTATTGAGTCCCGATGCACTCGCAACGTTAAACAAATTGCATCAAAAGCGTATGGAAGAATAATTTTTTCCTTTATTTAGTTAATTAAAAGCCACGTCCTCTTCAAATCGTTCGATTTTAAAACAGTTTGTAAATGCTACCTTTTAAAAACCTTCCAGGGTTTCATTCTGTTTAAGCTCGTTTCTGTTCGTTCTTTATGGGATTTGTATAATGTAATCGATATTGTCCATATCAATTTCACAATTAATGAGCACTCTATCTTATGTCATAAGTGTCAGAGAGGAATCTAAGCTATGATGTAAACTAACTACACTACACTTCTAGACTTAAAATAATTTATACCTTTTAAGACATTCTGGTGTTCATTATGTTTGCTTCGTTTCCACTGTAATGTAATCGATATTTTGCTTATCACTTGCACAAGTTTATGAGCACTTTTAATTATAAATATAAGTGGCATAGGAGAATGTAAGCTATGCTGTAAACTGAGAGATTCCCTTCTAGACCTAAACCTCGAAACACCAATGAACAGACATTTCTGGATTTAAATTATTCTAAAATTCTAATGCTTCATTGAAAAATAGATTTGCCCTTTTGCTATTCATAATATATTTAGTAGACCGGAATTCCTACCAAATAACAAAAAGCTAGAATAGTTTACAGTTACATTTTTAAAAAATCTTCGCATTTATAAGGGAATTAAAGTTAAAGAAAAAAACAACTTTATGGACAGTAATTTGTTTGAAAAGGCTAGCGTGGAGACTGGTCCTAAATATCAAAATAAATTGGGTAAGGCTTACCAATATTAAAACACAACGTAATTAAACCATCCTTATTAAAAACAAATTCTCAGAATGTTGCTTAACTTTTTGTGATATTGCCAATGGAACGTTTTTCGTCAAAGAAAACTGATACGGTCAGCTCACGGTTAAAGCAGAGTTTTCTGTAATTAATATCTATAATCCACCAGATGCGTGTGCGTTTTGTATAAATTAATAGTATATATTACATTATAGATATTTTATATTTCTGACTTGCCAAAAATAATATCGGCAGAAAAAGGTCTAGGTTTCTGCCCACTTAACATATAGGTGTGTTTATGATACTTTATCTGGAAAAAAATGATCCCTATCACGGTTCGCAATCAACTTAGAGGAGTGAATTGCGTCCACTTATTCTGATTGAGGACGCTAAATTTCAATGAAAAATATGATTAGTAATTAGTTAGCCGATTTCGAAGCTTTTAAAATGTATTGGTGTTTTTCTATATGATCATTTCCATTTTAAACAATTTTGAAATTATTAAAGAGGTTCGCAGTAATCTATGTTAGGGCAGCATTTTCAGGCCTAATTTTAACCAAAGCTTTTACCAATTTACTTGTGATTCACAAAATTAAGTAGTGTGTTCAAATAAATTAAGGTAAACTAACATCTCAGCCTCTTGAAATGGATAACATCATCCTTAACAAATAAAGTTTGTTACAATTGTCTGAGCAATTAATATGGAATCAACCTGCATACCAAACAAATAAAGTAAGTTAAAATTGACTAATTCATTAGCGTAACATTTTACTCAGTACCATCTGATTGAGTTTTTTTATCTATTTTGCAGCGGATTTAAAATAAGGCATTTAATATAATTTATAAATATCCGTAAACAATATGCAAAGACTAAACAAGACAGCAAGGAGAAAAACCTGAGGAGAGTAAATGCTCTCTTAATCGGAGTCAAAAAATTAAACCTTACAGTGACCCATCGAGGCCACTAAACTTTTTCCCAAATTGTGATACAGACCGATTACAACCCAAAAATATCGCAAGAAATTGCATGAGACTGGCACAAAATTTGTTAGAAAACTAGGGATAAAATAATCGAAAATTTCGAAATTTCCCAAGCCTTAATTCAAAGCAGAACTCAGCCAAAAATCTGCTAATTAGTGTAATGCTTCATACACTCCTGTGTAACTCAATTTACTTTACATGAATGCATAAAAAACGGTCAAAAGTCTGCAGCTCAGCTAGTCTGAAACTGCTCCCTGCTGCGTTGCATGATTTTGAGGCAGTGAACCTTGAAATAACACACCGAGTATAGCAAGTAATAACATTCTGGTTTAATGGATTATTTCTTTGCCAGGAAAGATGTTTCCAACCACATTATATGCCAAAACTAAGCACTAAATTACCTTCATGGTGCTGCTAGCACGGAGACGCAGCCCTCCAAGACAGTGCAAAATGCATCTCATGCTGTTTTTAATGCATCCGCACTTGTATGCTTACTCAACTTGAAGCAAATAGTGAGAGACTTAGCGAAGAATAAAGTGATAAGGCTCTCTATTGTTAATAATTAACTTATGCTCTCCGGCTTGGACCATCCACATTCTTTTAATATTTTCCGATACCCACTGACGCCGTAGAAACGTTCTTGGAAAAACATAGATGCCGGTGAGACATGAAAAGGTATTCAGATTTTCAGCTGTATGAAACTTTTATTTTAACGCACCGGTGAAAAATGACAGGTTCCATGGTAATCCACCTCCGGACGTCATTTGCATAATGTCAGCCAAAGCTGCAATCCCTCCGTCAGTGATACCGTAACTCAAATCTACGTAATAAAGCAGCACAACCTATTGCAACAGATGATATAAACCACTACAAATAATTCTAGTTGACCGCCAAATAAGAAAAATAATTTTAATTTAGGAGATTTAACTGAAATTAATCAGGCTGATTTAATTAATTGATTTTTCAGATGTTTTTAAATAATTTCTTGCGTAGAATTTTTTAAACAATGCTATTTTTTATTGGATAAGTCAATTTGCGTAGATGCAAAAAGTCACGAAAATTCACTCAATGTGATTTATAATGTCCAATTGAAATTGTACAATGCTGCAACGTGTATACATCAGCCTTCAAGTTTATTTTATAAACACTGTCATTGTTCTGAAAATATGAATAAAAAGACCTATATTTCATAATATTTGGACGTTAAAGTTTAAGTCAGAAATCAGACCAGGCATCCGCTAAGTATTGAGATTCCTCGATGACTCATGTACAGCTAACTTGAGACCATTTAAGAGTACATACTAAATCATTTACATTTAATATATGCCATAGGTAACTATGGCTGAAAGTTACTTTATCTAAAATCGCGGAGATTAATATTCCTACTAAATACGAGTATTAGTTATATTTTTCTGACAGTATCATTTTGACATTGGAATAGGGTAACCATATCAAAGTAAACAAATATAAGTCAACAACTTATATTATTGTTCGAGATAATCCGCCTCAAAGAATAAACTGCGCACAAAAAAACGAAAACGGGATTAAGACATCGGTTTGGTAACATTCTTTGTATGCAATTGCAATCTGCTTTGATCACCAGTCGCCCTGCAGCGGAATGTTTGGATCCAGGGTTAGCCTCAGATTACATAGTTAACAATTTTCTCGTAGCTGTTCGGTGCCCCATAAACAATGGGACATAAGGCCCACTGATGTCTAGCAATGAAATGAAGCAGCTTAGTGCGTAAGCGAAAGAAACAAGGACATCAAGTTCTGGCTAGCCAAAACCTAACGCAATTTGGCAGCACTTTCTCCGCATAACCGCATTCCTTTGTCACCGAAACTTTTACATTTCCTTGCACTGTCTGTTTATCTTCCAGGATGTTAAAGAACAGGCAGCATTCGGATGAATTCCCAAAGTATCTTTTTGGATGGTATAATGGAAATGCTTTGCATTTGTACCGTTTGGGTTGAATACAAATCTCACGTCCTCGTGAGCATAGTGACCCGGAATATGTACTGAAAGGTGACAGTGTGAATTAATGTAAGACTAGGATAGGCTATTAACGCCTATCAATTCCCAATATTTTCCAATGCAAACAAAAGGTCTCATGTCATTTCTTGATCGAGCTTTCGTGAATGATTTCTTACCAAATGAGCCATGGTCTACTTTAACTCTCAATTATGACCGGAAAACTAACCGTGTTTGAAGTGTGTTTAAGAATTACATAGAGAGATGCTTTTTCCGTGATGCATTGAGTCATAATAAATATTCCAGATTTTTTATGCCCCAAAATAAACATTACAAATACAATAAGATTTCCAATATATGCAATGCAGATTTAATTATTCGTTATCAGATGGTAAACTTTAAACATTTCCATAAATATTAAAATTCTTATTTCGTGTCCCATTGCTGGCATTGCGAAACGTTTTTGAAAGTTTCCATAAAAATATGCAGCATAACATTTGCGACTAAAAATACACTTTTCTGTTGAGTTTTCTAGGCCATTATTCATTGAGATATATTTTCTAGCAAACAAAACCAAACTAAATTGTTCTTGTTCACTGTTTGTAAGAATGCTTGAAAACAGCTGTATTTATGTGCTATTTGGTATTTGCTGTGAATAATGAAAACGTGGTTTGTGTTCGTCGCCTTTAAATAAACCATTGTAGGAAGTTATTCATCAGCTGTTCGTGTGACTAGGACGTCAAGGAGAGACAAGTGTTCGGCATTCTTTTTTTCCTTGTAAACAGAATGCCACGGAAGATGCCGTTAAGCAGATCTAATAAATCTGCAAACCGGCTCCATTCGATGTTAAGAAATGTGTTGTCAACGTGCGGCGCTAAAAACGCACTGTTATAATGACGAGTGAGTCCTGTAACCAATAGTTGAGCGCTTCACACCATACCTTATATTCCCTATCAAAACCGGCAAGACAGTGAACTCGTTTCGCAGTCGGTAAAGTGCTAGACATTTGTGCAAAGTTCCACTAGTATGAGCTATGGGCTCCGAATTGCCCAAGACTGTGAATGTTTGGCTATTAATTGTTATTAAGTCAGAAATGGTGATTCCAATATCCCTTGTCGGTCACTTTATCCTGTCTATATCTCTAGCCGCCTTGCGGACGCTGGCGGGAATCGAGAAAAACCGCAGGACAATTCATGAGGAGTGAGTCCTGTAACCGATTTGTGATCGCGTATAACCATAGCTAATATTCCCGATCAAAACCGGAGAATCATGCGAACTCGTTGCACAGTGGGTAGAGCGCTAGACATGTTTTTAAATGTCGCTAATATGATCCATGGGCTCTGCAGTTCCTGTGGCTGCGTATGGCTGGCTATGGACACTTAATAAGGAAAAAAATTGATATTTTCGTCTCACTTGACGTTGCTGGTCAGGTTTTATTGCCTACTAATTGAGCTTACCTTCGGCAGGTGATGAGATTCAAAAGAAAACAATGAGGTGCAACAGGATGACTAAGTCCTGTTACGGATCTGTCAGCGCGTTTATACCTTAGCTAATATGTCCGATTGAAATAAGCAGGACAATGACTTTGTGTTGCTATTGGTTGAGCGTAAGACATCTGTTCAACAGAACGCCATTTTGAGCATCGATGGTTAGCTAATGACGGAAATTAAGCCAGAAATGACAATTCCAGTATCCCATTACTTCGATTGTCACGTTGATCTGCCGCCATGCGGCTGCTGGCGGGACTCGAGAGTGACGGCAATGCACTTCGTGAAGAATGAGACAAGTAACTGATCGTTGAGGGCCTACATACTTTAGTTAATATTCCCGATGTAAAGCGGCAAAATACAAGCTTGTGGTGCAGTGGGTAGAGCGTTAGGCTTCTGCAAACCTGTCTCGATTTCGAACCTTAGGTGGTACAGTGCGTGCTGTTGGGTATGGCTGGGTGATGACGGTTATTAAGATATAAATGGCTATTTTTGTCTCGCTTCACTTTGTCGGTCACGATTATTTGCCTATATCATTAGCTGCCTTGTGGCTCTTGGCAGGAGTCAAAAGTGACAATGAGAATCATGAGGAGTGTGTTCTGTAACCATAAAATAGCAAATATTCCAGATCAAAACCAGCAAGACAGCGAATTCGTGGCGCAGTTTGTAGATCGTCAGATTTCTGCCCAACCTGTCGCGAGTTCAAGCCTTGGGAACCGAAGTGCCTAGGGCTCTGTATGGCTGGCTTATGAAGGTTATAAAGCCAGAAAGGGATATTCCCATCACACTAGACTTTGCTGGTCAGATGTTGTTGCCTACATTTTTAGCTTCCTTGCGGCGCTTAATATTCCCGATCACTTGCAGGCCTCCTTGCGGTAACTGACGTGGTTCAAGTGTTACCTTCAAGGCCCAATTGGACGACTAAGGATTGTAACAGATCTGTCAGTGCTTCATATCAAAGCTTATAGTTTGATCAAAACCGGAGAGGCTACAAACCTTTTACGCATTGGGTAGAGCGTAAGACATCTGTTCAACAGTACACGAGTTCAATACTCGGGAGCCACAGTGCCTGGGGTTCTTTATGGCTGGCTACTGACGGTTATTCAGCCATACATGGTGGTGACGAGTGAGTTCTGTAACCGTTCAGTGAGCGGCTTCATACTAAAGCTTATTTATCCGTTCAAAACTGTCAAGACAGTGAACTTGGGGTGCATTGGGAAAAGCGTAAGACATCTGCTCAAAAGAACGCGAATTCCAGCCTTGAGAGTCACAGCAACTGGGGTTGTTTTTAAATAGCTACTGACGGTTATTAAGCCAGAAATAGCGAATTCAATCTCCCAAACTGAGTTGGTCATTTTATTATGACTACAGCTTAGCCGCCTTGTGGATGCTGGAGGGACGTTAGAGTGACCGCAAGACACTTCGAGACGACTGAATCCTGCAACAGATTGGTGAGCACCTACGTAACGTAGCTAATATTTCCCATTAAAACTGGGAATACAATTTGCTCTTGGCGCACTGGTCAGAGCGTCAATCATCTGCCCAACACGTCGCGAGCTCAAGCATTGGGCGCCGCCTTGACTGTGGCTGTGTATGGCATGCTGATGACAGTTATTAAGCCAGAAATGGCTATTTTCGTCTCACTTGACTTTTCTGGTCATGCCGTGTTGCCTATATTTGGATGCCTCTTTACAGCAGCTGACGAGGCTTGAGAGTAACCAGCAATGCACAGTGGGACGAGTGAGTCCTGTAAACGATCAGAGAGCACCTTCATACCATGAGTTAAACTTTGGATCGTAGTAAGCTGGACAACGACCTCGTTTCGCAGTGAGTAGAGCGTAAGACATCTGTCCAACAGGTAGTGATTTGGAGCCTTGGGCACTGCAGCGACTGGGGTAGGAGATGGCTGGCTGATGACGGTTATTAAACAGAAATGGCCATTTTTTTCTGAATTTCCATTTTCGCGTTTGTTATTTTGCCATTATCCTCAGTCAAATTGCGGTTTCTGGCGTCGATCATGATTGAGCATCAAGGCGCAACGGGACGAGTGATCTTGTAACCGATTGGTGAGCACCTTCTTACCATAGCTAATTTTCTCGATCAATACCGGAAAGTCAACGAGCTAGTGGCGCCGTGGTTAAAGTGTTAGACGTCTGTTCAACAGGTTGCGAGTGTGAGCCTTGGGTGCCGGAGCGCCTGGGGTTGTGCATGGATGGCTGATGACGGCTCATAAGCCGCGAAAGTAACATGTTTTATCCACAACCCATTTTCTGACGAGAAGCCGTGACATCCCCATTTAAAGTGCATTCAATACATTTTGCTGCATTTCTAACCACTTTTAGAGGAATGAACTGCGCTGGTTAAAGCAAAAGTATGTTTATACTCTGTTCTTCATAGTTTCTCTAATTCCTCAGCCAGACATAAATTGGATGGCTAAGCCTGGGTCGAGTTCATGCACGATGCGTTTATTATACACGCGATGTTAATTTCAACCAGATACATACCAGCACCAAGCAGTGAGCCCTGGCTGAACTTTTGTTCGCATGCCCGGACAGATTCGCCCAACGTTGTACGTAGCTTGCCAGTAGCAGGAGAGTTGTTACTCTGCGTACATTACATTTGTTTTTTTCTATTACACGTTAGCAATAAATAAACTTGATTCCTTTTTGCATAAAATTATGACTGCTGATATGGCGTCCTATCTCAAGTTGTGATTGTTTTGGCTAAACTAAAGTCTAGCCCTTGTTGTCGTGGGCTCTTTTAAAACTGTGGCTTCAGCCTTTTCAACATAAGTTGAAACAGTGTATCATTGAATAGAAAGCGCATTTAACATTTCAAAACATGAAGTATAAAAATCCTTCCAGTAACCGTTTGGCATGCATGCATATTTTCTGGATTGATTAAGGCTTATAAGTTCGCAACATAATATTACACAAAAAAATATTTATCAGGCAGAAAATATATTGAGAAGCCTCTCTTTAAGTTGGGTTTTTCCTAGCACACACGTAACGATTTTCAGAATGCCTAATATATATTTTGCTGAGAGTATTTACCATCGACTCAGTGTTTGGTTATGGGTTTACTCAATGAAATACACGTATAGTAATAAACTTTTTTAATGAAAAACTATACTTTTTAATCTTTGCATGCATTTCAGACAATAAGGAGCATATTAAGATTTTAAAAAAATTCCGTTTTCTGCTCAACGCGTTTTTGCTATAAAAATAACATAATGGAGAGGGTTGGGAGTAGAGTTACATTTCTGAGAAGTTAATATCACTAGCATGGGATTCATGCTACCAAGGGAAAATAAAAAAGAATTGCGCAGTATTAATTAGTACTGGGTTTTGGTGATTTTAATAATTTGTTTGACCGATTTTCGAAAACGGTGGGGTCCTTTGTGAGATTTGATCACACATCAGTAATGATAAAATCTTTGAGAATGCTAACGCTCTATCACCTGATCTAGTAAACCCGGTAGTCTTATGAAAGATTGGAGATGTATTGCTTATCAAATCCTGTTTGAACTGTATGTATCGGAATTGGTGGACCTTATTATTTGTTGGTGACTAGGGTGTCTCGTAGCTCAGATGTTTAGAGCGTTGACTGCACTGAAGCATTTCCGTTCTTCACAGGGTTTCGAATCTCACCTTGGTCCCCACGTTTTTCAAAAATTGGGTTTAAAATTATTGAAATGCATTGATTGACGATGCTGCATTATTTACCGTGCAATGGACCCAAGGTGCGAGCCCATGTATCAACGTTCTCCTCCACATTTTGGAAGACACACAGTCCACTTAATTATTCCCGTATTGACATTCACTATCTCGAATCAGCTGAGGGTGATATGTGGGTTGAAGCTGTAATAGTACTCGGACCTATGCAATCATCGGGCCAATCTCCGAGTTGTAGGGAAAGACAGAATGCGCAAACTAAGGGCTTTATTGTCCACATAAACCTGAGGTGCTGTCACAAGAACCAGTGAGTAACGAAGAAACCAGAGCTATTGTTGACTGTGTTCGGACATGACTGAGCGAGAGAGAGATAAATTGAGACTGAGTGAAGGCAGCTGGATCACATCTGCCAAATTGGCATTGAATAAAGTAAAGATACAAACCATTTCATACATTGTAGGTGAAAAACATAAGAATGCGTGAATATACAGTCATTGTGCTGTTTTTGATTTTGTGACAAACGTTGGCTGTTGTAGACTTTGCGTTCAAATTAACTTGAATTAGTGAATAATGCACGTCTCCATCTGGATAATACATGTGGATGGAGCAATTTACGACAGCAGAACAGAAAACACTGTCCGTCTTTTATAAAACAATATTAATACAAAGCAAACAGTGGTTTGGTAACGCACATTTAGGACAGATTATGTAGGACTTGCCTTGCATATAACCAATTTCGCTAGTTTTGTCCTAGGTTCTACAGACAGCCCAATTTAATACCCATCTAAGTGGCCACCGTACGTTTTTAAACTTCAATTCAGTCATCTCTTATGACATGCATTGAAGGATAATGCTGCGATGTCTTCTTAGAAATTGCCCCAAGGCAGGGGCATATGAATCAACGGTTTTCTCTACATTTTGGAAAAGACCTTGTCCGATTACTTTTCCCGTAGCGGCAGTAATCATCTAGTATCATCTTAGAGGGATGTTTGTATCGAAGCGGTTATAACACTCGGACCAATAGAATAAGTGGACCAAGTTCCGACTTGTAGAAAATGACAGGATGCACAAACTAAAGGGCTTTATTTCCAGAGCCCTTGTTGATTGTGTTCAGTCATGGCTGAGTGAGAGAAAGAGAGAGATAAAGAGAGTGAAACAGTAGAGGCAGCTGCTTAAATAAGGGTAGCTAGGTGATATGCGATGGGAGTGTGTGCTGTCCGTCCTTGATAAAACAATATAAGTACAAAGCCACACTGTGGTTTTGTATACCGTTAAGCACATTTAGGATGGATTATTTAGGTTAGTAGGGAGTGTGTGTTGCCTTATCCGAACGATTTTTTAAAACCATTAAGTTTTCATGTACGAGTGAAAGTCGGTCATGTGTCTGAAGATCAGGGAATCTTAAAGCACTCGATGCGATCTAGAATGGTCTTGACAAAGTCAGCCCGAATCTAACATGCCTTTCGAAGGAAGCAATAGCAGTCTGGTTAAATGTGGATTTTTCTTGCCAGTAATTGCATTTACTTTCACATGACAAGACAAAACTAAGCACTTTTTAGCTTATATTTTCGATATGTGATTTGCTGAGGCTCGCTTTATCACGCTTTTATGAACAAAGTCCATCGAAACGAAAACAAACAACACTACACTTTTCAAATTGCCTTGAAGCGTCATCCGAAAGACAAAATGCCCATCCAAGGCTTCTTGTTGACAAATTTGTGTTCGATATTTATCCAAAGTCACAATATGGAGCTTCTTTACTTAAAAGAAATAACACGGTAAGACTGACATGGTTAGAAAGTGACATTTACGCACAACTAGTTAGCTCCAAGTCTTTCTGCTACTTTCGAGCTTGTCGAAAATGTTCTTCCTCCCGCAGAGTTGGTAGGGTGGCTATTTGCGTAAACAAGGATCGCTGTGCTAACTGTCTATCCTTATTTTTGTTTTCTGATGATTTGATAAACCATATCACTGTCATACCTAAGCCCCAAATACTAAATACGTTTAAAGACATTACGTTTTTCAGTATTTATATATCACCTCTACCAGTAAAGGTGCCTTAACCCGTATTTTGACTTCCTTTCACGAAAACCTGCTGTATTTTTCCGCAAGAATCTTATTCTCTTTAAATAATGGAAATCTATGTGCGCTCACGCTGTTAGGCTTTGATGAATTTTCTTCCTTCAATCCTCGCACTGATGCTGATTTTAGTCAAGTTTTGACCAACAGAGCCCTTTTGTCAGGTTCCGATAATTCTGTACTATTAGGCATTCCAAAATAGTATTCCCCTGCTATGCGTGCGCTGCTAATTAAACCTCAAAAATTGAATTAAGGTTACTTACACGCCCCACAAAACATTTATTTTCTCCAGACTAGTTAATGGTTCGCCATCCCTGCCTTCAAAAGTCAATTCAATGTTTTATTATGTTTAAGCAACTTTAAAGCAATTCTTAAAGAATTTCGTTTTATTTTGTGTCCTTTTGATATAGTTTTGAACAGATCTGACATAAGTTCTTCTTCCTGTCTAAAGTTTAAAGCCCTACTTTAAAGAAAATACCGGAAAGAGCGTCAAGGAGGTGGCTTACTCACATATGTGAAAAGCGAACCAACAGTTTTAGGCAAAACTTATAAACTGGCGTCTACTTCCGAGGCGATATGGCAATCCATAAAAGTGACAGTTTTATCAAGTCTTGATTTAGTGACAGTCTACCATCTACAGAGAAGAGACCCCGTAGCCGATGCTTACCTGCTAGAAGAGCTTTGAAACATTGCTTCATGGTTGTATATCGTGATCCTGGGTGACTTAAATGCATCTTACATCACCTGGAGCTCAGCCTGTGCACATAGTTCTGATCTAGCATTTGACGGTCGCCTACTGAGCACGACGCGTAAGCTTCTTCTCGCAGAGCATGTCAATTTTCCACAAAGGGTGTGTGAAGGACAACAGGCCAATTGCCTGAACTTAGTTCTCACGAATTCGCACGACAGCATCGATGAAGTATCATGTCTAACGCTACTAGGTAACAGTGACCACGTAGCACTGCGATTGGATCACTCAATATTTTCTAAACCAGAAAAACCACAAAACAGTCGGAAAGGAATATATGGCAAGGCCAGTTCGGTGAAATAAGGGCCAATCTCACGCCCACTCAGTGGGATCCTTTATTCGTTGGAAACACGACCGAGGACTGGGAAACGTTCCGGGACATACTGCACAGGCTCATGGAAAATCACTGTCCGATTTTAAGAAAAAGGTTTACAAACAGACCGTGATGGCGTATGCAGGGCCTTCAAAACTCGAAAGAAAACACAAAGCGGAGATTGTGAAAAAATCGCTTACAGATGGAACTCTTTATGCATACAAAATACAGTGAAATCGGGTCAAGGGCCTTTTTGTTAGAAAAAAACTGGATTTCGAAGTGGAGCTGCTGAACCGGGCCACCGTGAACCCGAAACTGTTTAACAATTACCTCAGGTAGAATACACGGAATAAGAATCCGATACCCCGGCTGAGGACCGCTGAGGGCACAAACCTTACTGAAGAAGGTGCGAAGGCTGATCATCTTTCGTTATTTTTCCAGTCTGTTTTCACAAAGGAAACGAGATACGATTACCCTACCGATGGCTTCGAAGTGGATACAAAAGTCGAGACTGTTCATTTCTCCGACGGAATTCAACTGTGACTCACCTTCATCTTCCTCAAATATACTGATACTGATACTGAAGTAGGCGCATTCTTTTGCTCATATTGCTTTAAATTCTCGCCATAATCCAAACCCAGTTGGAATTTTTCGTTTAACCCTTAAAGGAGAACAAATTTTTACGCAGTGTTTTTAACGTTCATGAACTCAAAACAATTGTTTCTGAACACCAAAACTAGTAACGGAATTTACTTTTAAGGAAAGCCTATTGAGCTGGCTTTGGCATCCATGACGGGCACTCAATCAGTTTAAAACTTACAACCAAGGAGCAGCAAAGAACGTAAAAAGCATAATCGAAGGCATATCCAGCGGTTACAACGAGGAAGCTCTTACATGACAATATAACAATTTAAACAGGCAATGACCAAAGGACAAAATGTACCAAAAACTACCATTTTTAACAACTTGCAATGTTTGGATGTGAAAAGCCATAACGACCGGATAACAGGAACACAGTTTGTGAATCCTACGGACGCCGGTCAAAACGAACCACAGTTCACATCCTGCCATCTTAGGTGTTCTAAAGAGCCCTTAGTTGAATCCCAAAAAACAAACTCAAGGCAATCGGCAATAAAGAAACATAAAGACAGGACTACGATGTCAAATGCAACTGTGATGGGTTAATTGAAACCTTCAGGTGAGAGTATGGTCAAAAGGTAGATTAACGACGAGAGCTATGTAAAGCATAATAGGGCAACTAAGGAGAACTTCAGAAGAATCGAAACTCCCGAGTACCAGCGCGAGAGCTCAACGAGAGCTCTTTAAAGCATAATCGGGCAACTAAGGAGAACTTCAGAGGAATCGAAACTCCCGAGTCCCAGGATCGGCAACAGTGTTTACTTAGCAGTGTTTACCCAGCACCTGTGTCAATAATTCCCTATCCTGAACTTTAATCCGTTAAGAATGCTGCCATTTCTTTCTCCTGAAAACACTTTAAAGAACGATCAGGAGTTTTTTTCACTGTCAGCTCGACCCTTTACTGTATATCCCTTTTTATCTTGCCTATTAAACTTGCAATAAATAAACAAAAAAATTGAAATCCTGTCTGTCGGGCAGTATTCGAGATAGTGAAATTACACTGCTTGGATACCAAATATATTGGAGGGACAGGGAAAACCAACAGGGTTGGGAAATAATTGTGTATGTGAAAGGGGCGCTAAAAGTCTCTGACAAGACGAGGAAGTTTGCGTGCAGCACGGAAGTCAAATGTTTGACCTTCAAGGATCTTGGCTCCCGTGTCTGGATAGTCACTTTAAGTGACTTTTATTGAGGGAATAAGGCTTTCGCCCTTGAGCTCTCTTTTCACATTCAAAAATGATAAATAATTAAACCTTTAAAGCAATAAATCTGACAAAAAAAACGTTAGGTCATCGAAATATGTGGGTCAGGCATAAGCTGCCACTATCTGACACAAGCTTAATTATATGAACAATAGTTTCTCAGCAAATGAGCATCCAGTTTGCATATAAATGTGTTAAAAGTTTCTGAAAAGTTTCCCCTCATGAGAGAGTCCATTCCATGCACCAACGACCCTCTGTGAAAAGGCTTTCCGATGGACGTCCATGTGGACCAACTTCCTCCTGCAGTTTAAAGGGATGACACCGCAGATGTTCTGTCTCAGCCAAATTGAAGAAGTCTGCAAATTCTAGGGCACACTCGTGGCCTCTGATAATCCGGTAGTTTAGTATGAAGTCACCGCGTAGATGCCTGTAATTGTGAGAAAAAAACAAGTTCAACTAGTCTGGTTTTGTAAGTCAGATGACTAAGAATCTTTACCATCTTCGTATTCCTCGCCTGTACTCGTTCGAGCTGTAGATTATCCTTCTTAAACCATGAACGCCAGGCCTGGTAGGCATATTCCAAGTGAGATTGAACAAATGCTCTGTAGGTTTTTCAGAATAGTTCCTTATCAAATCTGCACAAAATCCACGGATGAGTGCAAATAAAACTTGTGTTGCTTGTTTAGCTGCCTTTAAACACTGTAGAAGATGGTTTGAGTGAGGGGTTTATTAGATAATCGTAATAATCGAAAGGGGCTGCCCATTGAGAAGGTATTGGTAGGAATCATCCTTTATTCTTGTCTTTCTAGTACGGAGTCTTAGGACCACACACTTCCCAACGTTAAAATTTAAGAGCAAACGGGCAGACAAACTGCTCAGAAGGTAGAGAATCTCTTGAAGTGAGTGACATTCGGCATCAGATCTGATGACCCTCCACAATTTTGACTTCGTCTGCAAACATGACTGACGCTGCAACCCAGGTCTTCAACACATTCGTTGCTAAAGACTTAGAAGAGTAATGGCCCTAAGACGGAGCCATGGAAAAGACACCACTTAGAACCGAAAAAGGTGTTGTCTTCGAGGAATCGATGCACACAGTTTGAAAGCTTGCTGTAAGAAAATATGCAATCCATGTCAGCAGAATTTCTCTTATTCAAATTTCAGATAATTAATAGATTAGACGTTTGTGTGGGACACTATCAAATGCCTTCGTGAAATCAGTGAAGATGACGTCAGCTATACCAATTACATCAAATGCGTTAGTCCACTGCTCTGTGGAGAGCAATAAACTGGGAAGAAAAGAGCGATTCTGCTTGAAGCACTGCTGGAGCTCGGAGAGCAATCGGTTTTCCTCAAGGAACTTCATGGTCAACTTCTTAATTATCAATTCTATTTTTTTACCAGCAAATGGAGGTTAAGGCTGACAGGCCGATAATTTGTTGACATTAGATCGAGCCCTCACTCTTGTATAGGGGCTATATATTTGCTGCCTTCCATTCGGATGGCAGTTTCTTAGATTCAAAGGACGAATTGAATATATGCGCTTGGTGTTTGGAGAGTTCGCGGGGCAGTTCTTTCAAAAACTTTGCCAGTAAATCGTCCGGACCAGATGACTTCGCTTCGCTCAGATTTCGCAGTTCTCGTTCAACGAGACGTTTCGGGAAGAGTATCTATTCAAGCACTGCACTGGCGTCTATTGCCCTGTTTGTCGTGGGGAAGCTGAAGTTCCAGTTCTTTAATGAATACCGGGGCAAAGAACCGACACAAGAAATCGGCTTTCTCGCAAATTTCAACGATTTCAACACCATTGCCATCCATAAGTATTGTGACTTGGTCCTTGTTTTTTTTCGACTATTTATATAATGGAATAGAATTTAAGTTTATTTTCAGCCTGTGGAATAATTCTTGATTCATAGCTCTTCCTTGCCTGACGAATCATATTTTTGACAGCATTTCTGCAGTGAAGAAATTCCTTGAGATGGTCTGCTGACCCTGTTTCTCTCAAAACCTTCCATTTTTTTATTATTCTTCTTTAACTGCCTCTTAAGTTATCTTGTTAACCAGGCAGGGTCGACTTGTGTTTTTTGACCCTACATCGGACAAAAGCGTTCAATCAGATCTAGTGAAACCTTCTCAAACGATTGTCAGTCATCTTCTGGTTTTCCCTTTGACCAAACAATTTCATTGCACGAAAATCGGTTCTTTCTTCATCGCGTTAACATCAGCCCTATATATATCAGCGTACTATGGTCACTTTTAACGAGGGGTGCAATAGAATACACCTTATCAATGTAAGCGAAGTCCTTCGATAATACTAGGTTGATGCAATTTGCACTGTTGTTCTCCTTTAATTTCGTAGGTATGTTAACCTTCTGTGCCAGAGGTTGGTCAAGAGTGAGATCCATTAGCATGTGGCTGAAGGAAATTGGCGCACCATCAACTGTCAGATTTACCAAGTCTTCTAAAGGTCCATTGAAATCTCCAGCAATAAGCACCCCCTGGTGACTTGCAACTTCCTTGAGCAAATGGAGGATTGACTCATCAGCTGCACTTAGAATATATGGTGGTCTGTAGATCGTCAGGAATTGTAGTTTTTGTGAACAATCCTTCATAATCTTTATCCAGAGAAATTCATATTCAAGGAAGATGGCGTGCACTTGTTCGACGGCTGATATACCTGTCCTCACGTATATGGACACTCCACCTCCCTGTATTTTTTCTCGGTGTCTTCGAAATAGTTGGTATCACTTTATCGAAAACTCGCTATCCGAAATTTGAGGCTTTGAGCCATGTTTCCGTGATGGCAACTCATCTGAGGGGTTTGGTCTGAGACTAGTGCTTTGAGTTTGTCAACTTTCGAAAGGAGACTCTGAGCATTTGTATATAAATATCTCAATTAAGTCTGCGTAACTCCTCTTACATAGACTTCTGCTCATTTCGTGCGTTTGGAATGCTAGAGTCTGTCAGTGGTTTTCGAGATAAGCTGGTGTCCATCCCGCCCACACTGAGCTATGGTAAGTGGTCGTCCTCTGAGTTCTGGAGAGCGTTCCTTTTATTATTCGAGCTCTGTATAGTTGTGTATTTCGTATTTAGTGTCCCCTGTCTGTTTGAGGACCCGCCTCTATGATGTACGGTTTCCGCCACAAGAAAGACCTGTTCTTCACTTTTATTTCCCTATCCTTTATTTGGAGCCAGTTTTCCCATTGTTCTGTTCTTCTTTTCAGATCTTTTCTCAGGATCCTCATTTGTGTGCCTTTCTGTCGGTTTGTAATCCGGCTGAAATAACACATCCCTGTGTGAGTAACGGAGAGCGATTCACCGTTCTAGGAGGTGTGAAGCCAGAAGATCATTTTCAAGAATGATTTTAAGAGGCCTTGGTGATAAAAGTACATGTTAAACACCCACTTTCCTTTAATGGAATGCTTTGTGCATGGTAACGCATTCGCCATCTTGAAGAATCGAATTTGAATTGAATTTGAGTATGCTCGGAGCAGACAGAGCTCATGTTCTATCCTTTCATTTGCAATCAGAGAAGTGGCCTCGGGAGCCCCTTTAATAACTTGATTGCGTTTTCCGGGCGAAATGTTTGTTTGGTGACTTGGAGCGCTGATTTTTTGACAGGGCATCAGTATCCGGAAGAATTATACTTTGGTCGACGATGTTACTTGCGTCAGTACGAACAACGATTCCTTAAGTTAACGGTGAAACACTGTTAGGAACTTTGCCAATTTTTTCTGGCCTTGCTCCTCTAGCAACAGCAGATGATTAAACCTGAGCATGTATCGGTTAGAACGAGCTATGTTTGGAGTTAAAAAGCTCATTTTTATGTAAAATCATCTTGGCCTTTTTCGGCAAGGAGTCCGTCATCTTCGGTCCTTCAAATTCGATGAGCATTTAAACGTCACCCTTTTTTGTATCATCCAGCGACGATGTCGCATATGTTTGTTTATCCAAAGCAACACGGCTTCTGTCTGAGCTGGATGATATTAGTAAGTTGCATGAGCTGGTTTGATATCCCTTTCGATGAAAGGAACTGTCTACTGATTTACTGAGCTCTGTAGACGAAATGTATTTTAGCTCTACATTCGGTATTTTCGAGAGGGCTATGTTTTCATAGGTAACTTCTTTTGTTGGAATACTGGTTGTTACGGTTTATTTTTTCTGGGTGAACAATGAAACTTCTCTTTTAGATTGGCCATTTCTTGTTTCAAGTTATTTATCTTATTCTCCAACAAAAGGAATTCTTTAAGTAGACTCAAACAATTCATGCACTATTTGTCCTCATAGGTGCCTTTCATTAGTGTGATCAAGCTTTTTGCCCGCTTGGCAGTATGAGAAGTAGTAACTGAATATCAGTCTGTGCTATCGTTTTCTGTTTGTTTACAATTTCTTTTGTCAATTTTCTGTGTGAATGTAGCTAAGCGGTTAGTAGTGTCGCTTCATGTTTTTTTGGCGATGGTTTTACCACCGAACGCGGCACCATTTTTTTCTTCGCGTAGACAAATCCTGAGCGTCTATGTTTCCATACTACTTTTAATTACTTTGCGAATGCACTTAATTTATAAATCTTCTTAAATAAATGGGCTAGGGTGAAATAATATTCAGTAGTCAGACTTCAAAAGGTATGCAACGACTCAGCCTTTGTTGAGACATCTCCTTCCCCGATTGAGAGAAGATAACATTAGCACACTGCTCAAGTGAATTCTGTAGGCAGGTGACCGTTGAAGCTTGTATTTCGCGTATTGATAACGTCCTGGACGAGTAATAATCCTCAGTGAATGACTATTTGGATATCCACGGAATCGTCAAGTCCAAGCAAATAATTCCCAAATTTAGAGACTGGACAATCCACTCAAGATTTATTTTAAATAAAACCTGTCTTCTACACTAAGGTAGAGACTAAAATCTTGGTTTCTCAAAGGAGCTGAAATTCAAAAGCAATTTTCCTCATTGTCTATCGGAAACGAAGGATAGACCGAGTCCCAGACAACCATTTATTGGAACAATTAGTAAATTTCTCCAGGCGAACTTATGTTATGATTGTTGTTGACGTCAACGCACAGTGAATTAAATAGAGCAATCTACAATCATCATGCCCGAAGTGGACTTTTTATTATGTTTTTCTACTAAAGACCTTGAAGGTACTCCTCACACAACATGTCCTTTTCCCCACCAGAACACATGAAAAACAAAGGGTTAACTGTCTTGACCTGGTTTTCACTAAAACATCAGGCAGCATTGACGAGATAATTTCCATGCCTCCGCTCGGTCGTATTGAGCATTTGGTACTTATGTGGGACTATTCCTTATTCTCCGTGTTGCATGCTTAAGAGAAAAAAACAGATTAATCTTTGGTGAGGTAACTTTAAGCAGATGCGAGCAGATTTAACAGACATCATCTTGACCCGTATGTTTTGAGCACCGTGAATGAAAATTAGGAGTCCTTCCGGAATGTTCTTCTGCAACCTATGGATGACCACTTCCCAATAACTAGTGGCCATCAGCTCAAGCGTCCTTGGTGGCCATAGAGCAAGCTCAAAAGGGAAATAAACAGAAAGCACAAGTTGTGGAGAAAATTATTGCGAGTCTAATCAAGTCGCATGTTTTAATTAGTATAACACACAGAGAATCAAACTGAGAGCCTTTTCCTTAGAACGCGAATATAATTAGACAAGACACTTCTGCAAAAGTCAATGCAGAATCCAAAGTTAGCCTACTGTAACCTACGCAGATTAACAAGGAATAGACATCAAATCCCGCTGATTAAAACTGCAATGGGCATCGAAATTTCTGAAAACAGGAAAAAGGCCGAGTACTTTTCACTGTTCTACCACTCCGTCTTCACAAAAAAAGCAAGGTTCCTTTGTCCCTCAGTGGATAACCTGTCAAATGCAAGCATTAGCCACACACTTGTCCCACAATTGCTGACCCGAAGGGAATTAAAGGAACTTAAAGTGTGGAAATAACCAGGACCAGACGAGCTTCCACCCAAGCCTCTGAAAGAACTCGCCAATGAACTTTCTGCACCTCTGTCAGTTCTCTTTCAAAATCATTTGACTCCAGAACACTTCCTATCCATTGGAAGCTGGCACATTAATAATTAAGAATTTATATTTCATTAGCACCGGCAAAGCACTGTCTAAGCAAACATTAGAAACGAGATAAAGTTATGACAATGTGTGCAGATAAAATGTTCAAATACCTAAAACATCGCTTACTGTTGACATAGCAGGACAAGTTATGTATGTAGTGGCCTCGGTGGCCTCAAGGGACTTTGACCCCGTACATTGACAGTCAGCCAAAAGGCCTCAATATCATTGGTGATATTCTCAGAGCTCAATATGCATTCATTTTTAAATAGAATGCAGGAGAAAAAAAACTGCTGAGGAAAAAATTGTCACGTGGTAGTGTAGTGTAATACTGTAGTAGCATTTCAGAATGAGATAATGAAACATTAAGTTGATTCATTCTTGATCACTTAGGCGTATGAAAAAAATTATCTCAGGAAAATGCGTAAATGAACTAAAGTCTTCATCATCTTAGGATCCTGAATTGAATTCTGATTATTGTTAGTATCCAAAAAACTGTAGCAATTTAGACTGTGGACCACCGAATGTGTACGTCCAAATGACGTCATCGTTTGGATGACTGGTGATATATGTGAAACTGCTGTATATTATCCAATGCACCTTTTACGTATTTCCTTACCAAATTCGTGAATTCGCATGATTTTTGCCGTCCTCGAAGCTGGTAGATTTGATCTATCAGGTGAATGTCGCAACAGAGACCCAGCGTGGTTTCTAGGTATGCAGATATATTGTTTGTACAGGTTATTTTTCTCTGCTGTGTAGGGGGACGTAAGGATCAACGCTTTACCGGAGCATGCTTAACAAGTGTAATAAGCGAGACTTTAGGCTTTTTGGACTGCCACTAAAGGTCTTTCAATCAAGTCTATGTCATGGTGGCAGAACAATAAATCTTAGCCTCGAGGTTTCGATGGAACGTAGTTTGTGCGTTGTTGCGTTCGATGTAGAAAACGGGGAATCCAATGAAACCACGAAACTGTTCCGTGGCAAATATGTTTCGACGCATTTTCAAGATTTCGGCTTGAAGGCCCAAATTTCGCACTACCAGGCATCATAATTGTATCAGAGACTTCGGCTTCACGACGCCAAGATGTTTAAGGCGTCAAGGATGCCCAAAACATCCATGAGCAAGTCTGCTGCCAACGGCAACAAGTCCATTTTGGCGTTCCTTGACGTGGTACGCAAGCTGAGGTTCATTTTCGGCAACCAACGTTAATTATGCAGGTGCGTTTTGAGTTGCGTATTTATGGAAGTAGGGTAATAAAATGCCTTTTTGGTGGATGTGGTCAATCCTGGGCTGTCATATCAATCTGATCGTTAGATTGCTATAAGTTTTTGGAGTATTGTCTGGTTTCAGTTGGCCTGAACCACTTGATAAAAGTTTGGGTGAATATGTTGCAGATCTGAAAGATATCTGTCATAGTGACCTGAACGTTCCAAATATGGAGGACGCAGTGAAGATAAAGCAATCAAATGGCATCTGCAATACGCTTGCCAACACATATAACTAACATTTGGAAGCGCTCAATAGCTACAACGGCTGCGAAAGGAACCTTTTTATGGATGTAAATGTTAGCATCGCAGGTATGTTCTTGATGGTATGGTTGGGATAAACCGCATGACATTCTCAACCTACGATGGGCAGTTGCGCGATGACAGATCATTTCATCTACGGAGTCGGGCAATACTCTGCTGGGAAGATCGTGGTTAGAGGATTAACCTACTCACACGGTGGTCGTTTTCAAAATTGACTGCATATACCTCGTCTGCCTGGGCATTTTCGTGGAGGTTGCTGCAAATTTAGGGGTTAACAGCCAACGCGATAGTCACCCACTAACTACCCACACCCCTATATAAAAATGAAGTCAGTGATCGCCAGTGGAATTTTTACACACGTGCATACCTCTGGACTGCGTTATATATTAAAAGACTGCTGAGTACCGTAGAATTTGTGCCCAATGGCTCAGTTGTGTTTGCTTCCTGCCTTGAGTAATCCCTTATCTAACATTTATTGCAACTCTAGGTAGTCGTTTTCCACCTTACTGTGCACAAGTATTGGTAAGATTTCGGTTACCTTCTGGGGAATACTTGTGTTCTGACATCCCGCTGATGTTGATTATAATGTGCATTGAATGGCGCAAGTATGTCCGGAATTTTAGGGTACTGAAAATATTTTCGAAATTCCATTTCTGTCTTTAAAAAATAAACGTTTCAGCTCAAGTAACGTGATAGTACACACATGCAGGCGTTTTTCTGAAAAAACGACTACCAAAGTCGCTTACCTGTCTACTGCTGTTGCACGACAATAAGAAAGTACACCGGCCATTTTAGCTACCCCACAGATCCACTGAAGATTTTCTTTGAGGTAAATGGAAGTCTTTTAAGAAAATATTGCACTTTACGTAAGGAGAAACGTAAATATGAAGCAAACGTCTGAGTTATCGATTAAGCAATCGTTCGTAGGAAGTTGTCAAGCAAACAGTCCAGTTTTGAAAGTGTAATATACAAACAGCTCACAAAACATCCGACTATATAATAAGATTTGAAAATGAATACAGTTATAGGGCCTAAAAAGCTGCATTTGCGTATTCAAAGGCAAGTGCGGTCTGAAGATATCGCAAAGAAAAATGTAAGCATATATGTCCTTCGATATATTTTGTCCAGAGTGAATTGTAATAGCAAGACCGGAAAGCGGGGTGCATGAAAGTAAAGTAATTGAAAACACTTCCTTGTGGTAAGAAATAGCTCAATTTCCTTTAGCGCAAATTTTGAAATTTTTGAGTTACATGGCCTCGCAGAATGTTTTTAAACATCATTCGCATCGCTTTGCTCCTCTGCAGAGTTTAAAATGATTAAATTTGGAATTTTAAAAAATAAAACACGAAACATATACTTGAGAGAATATCGTTCAAAAAGGATTTATTGTGAGAACTTCGTCGTAATTTAACGGGATCAGGTAATTATTTTCAAACAGAATCTCAACAGCATCTTTCAGGATTTACGGTTGAGGTGGAAGAGAACAATCAGATTGTCTTTCTGGATGCCCTCGTCTGCCGTAAAGTTTGTGGTAGTGTAAAGCACAGGGTGTTTAAATAGGCGCCGTATTCGACCCAAGCACTGTACTTATCATTTGAACATCAAACCTGGTCGATTTGGTTTCTGTGATACACGAAACCCATTCCGACCATCGAGAAATTATCTCAACGGCGGTCAATCAACCCCCGAGGATAAGTGACCTTTTATTGACTTGCGTATGCAGTTACATAGCGGGGAATCTTCCCACTACCCCTATTAGTAGTGGGTAATATGTGCATGTTGGATTGGAAAGGTAACTGCGTCGACTGATTAGTTAAAGGACCTTCGATGTACCGAAAGTGTTGGTTTACCTGATAACCGATCGTCTCCAAGTTTATAGAAAATCGTAGACTGAAATGTGGCCTATTTAAGTCAAAATTTTTTGCCCCTTTCGTAGTAACTTTTCCCAGTATGTATATAGTGTGGTAATGGAAAGCCTTCTGACATACAAAAATATACTGCATGTCAGTCGTTTAGGAAATAAGAGTTCAACAGGAAGATGGCATTCAATGCAAAGACACCAGCGTTTCAATTGGTGTTCGTGTATTAGCCGTGATGTGTGATACACCCGCTAGAGCTTTCGTTAAGTAAGTTAAGAGCGTGAATGCTTAACATGGGTGTGAAAGTTGCACAGTGGTGGGCGTCCATATGGGCAAAGTTGTCTTTCTTGAAGAAGAGCTGAGGGAAAGGAAAAATGAAGATTTACTGCAGTTTATTGATGACGAGCACAGAGTTGGCAGTTCTCCATTTCTCAGTTATAATTTGGGATAAATATCAAAAATTCCCTCTAGACCCACTACACCTAACTTATTTCGGCGTTGTTGAAGAAATACTTTTTTCTGGGCGTCAGATGTCGGCTTTCATAATTTACCGGTTGTTTGACGCCCTATATACTTATGGCATCAGAATTGCAAGCCTTAGATGACCGCATTCAGCTGAGTTTTCACAGCAAGGTAGGCGTTTACGGGTCATACAGTTCTGGAAGGCGACTGAGTTAAGACCATTTGTAATGCATGTTGGTGTTGTTGCTCTTTGTGAATTCTGCCCAACAATGATTATATGTTGTTTTTTGTTTTATTAATTGCTCTTTAAATTATTGGCTAGGCCTGATTTGTACAGTTTTAGATTAGTTTTTGTAGAGTGATGCTAAAACTGCTCACCCGTAGATTTTAGACTAGATATGGTGAGGAGCACATGACATGCATATTGCTGATGTCGTTGAGCGTCATGGTGTCCTTGACTCTTTTTCGAACTCCTCATTCAAAAGTTATTGAGGCCGCCTCAAAAAACTGTTTAGAAGTCACTAGCGACCTCTGTTGCAGATAGCTAGACATCTCAGCGAGATCTAGGCAGCTGCATTCGGCCCATGCAGGCTGCAACCAACCAAGTTGCTTCATGAGCACAACGAAGGGCCAGTATTCATTGGTTATGAGTGTACTACAGGATACCAGTGTAAAATAATAGATAACTTTCGCGTTGACATTACCCCTGCCAAAAGGTGCATGGGAATCGGTAATGAGATAGTTTGTGTTAAAACATACCGCCAGAGGAAATTTGACGTCCACAATAAGTATTTTCGAAGTTCACAAACTTGACCGATTACTTTGACTACCCAAAGCGGTCATGTTTTTAAAGGTGTACAAGGCCGATATAGACAGCACTCTCAGATGCGCATTTTACCCTTAATCGGTTACTAAACAGGTTAATTTTCACCTGGAGAATAATTATATCATAATTGAAACTATTAATAGCGTTATGAATAAACTTACGTTTAAGTGGTTTTCTACAGAGGTCAACTGACAGGCATCCAACTTTTGCCTTATTTATTACATTAGATCGCCTTCCTCACGTGCCTTGGCGGACAAACAATTAATGACTTCGTCAAGCGCGTAATTTATGCCATATTTGTGGATGATATGAGTCTACATATTAACTTAAAATGAAAGAAAAACAAGGACGGTCTCTTAGAATTGAAGATTAACGAGGTGAAAATGGGTATGCCTGATTATGTATATCTATGATGTATACAACTGAGGTTTCTGCAGCATGGAATGCCAACGGAAAGGCAACCTTTGTTGAACCTAGAATCAACTGTTACAAAAACGACTGAAAGGGTCGCTTTTATACACTGACAAAGCGTGTACAGAATCATAACTGTGCAACGCAAACTAGCGGTAAGTATAACTCTCAGACAAGTTAACAATTATGTGTCAACTGTAGACAGCATATGCGGATTGTCATCACAGGATCCCGCGGGTTCTTCTGCTTCATCGATGGATAGCATAACACCTCCTCTGAGCTGTGAAGCAAATTTTTTAGCATTCGTACATATATTGTTTCTTATGTTTTACAATATACGCTTAATATTAAACAAACTTTCGCATTACATGTTTACTGTATGTGAAAGAGTTGCTTGAGAGAGTGACGGTCGCTCGGTCCGATAATTATAATTTAGTCGTTCAAATTAAGCCGATAATAAGAGAATTAAAACGTAAATGGAAAGGAAAAAACCATTACAAGGAATGGATTAAGGGCGGGGCAGTTGTTAAGCCAAGTTAAAGAAATCGCTCAGTATACTGTACTGCAAGCTGCCGCCATTTTTGAGTATCTCGAAAATTTTATATGTCCTCGATATACATCCGCCGGACAAAATTGCCGCAGACTTGATAAACCTTTAGCAAAAAATGGAAATCGCCCCGCTATCGTCTCGATATAGGCTTGCTACACGGTTTGACACACATCGTTGGCGATGCTGCAGCTGAATAATAGCAGCTAATCAGACGTAATATTTTAACATATAATATTTGGTTAATCCTTATCTCCCGTTGTCCAACATGGTGACCAATCCTACAAAGAGACTCTCAACCGAAATTCTAGGAAAGAGCTTTCGATTCTAGCAAATTACCAAAGTTGTGTTTTTAATTTGATTATCATGCAGCCTCAGCTTAAAAATAGTTCTGTCACCTTATGATGCTGGCTTTTGAGCTAGTGTCATTCTGACCACATGCACAACTTAATAACTGGCTAATTAATAAGTATGCATTTTATAATTGATTTTCAACGCCCTTATAAATTAAAATATATTTTATATAATATATGCAAAAAAATATTTTCATAATTTCACGTTGGTTAGAAAATTGCATTCACTTTAAACGTTACTTGCAAAAGAGTATTTTTGGTTTCCTTAAAATGTTCTTATTATCGGCTGAGCTTAGAACAGTAGCCTTTGAGCTTGATCCAGATGTGCTGTGCATCACTGAATCCTGGGATCACTGTCTTATTTCTGACTCGACGCTTGCTATAGATAATTTCAATTTGTACCGACAAGACCGCGCTGAAAAACGTGGCGGTGGTTGCCTCCTTTATATTAAGTCATCCTTTGTACATTTCCCTTTTCATCTGAACATTTCGTCTTTTTCTGGAAATGAAGCCTTTGCTTCAGTCATCCTCCCGCACAATAAAAAAGCGGTAATTGGCTGTGTCTATAATCCTCCGTGTTATTCTGGCAATGAAAGCAAGCTCTGTGAACTATTTGAAAAAGTTGCAGACACTCAGTTTGATGTCAAAAATAATCGTAGGTGATTTTAATCTGCCAGACATTGACTGGCAGGCCAATTCCTCTCCGCCTAAACATCAGAAATTGGTCGATACTATTAACTTTACAAACATGTCCCAACTGGTTAGATCAGTTACTAGAAATGACAACATTTTTAGATTTAATTTTTACAAACGATGTTCACCCTCTCTTTATGAATTTCCATCATGATCTATTTACAAGTGATCATGCAATAATTCACTGTTGTTTTCCAATTCCCCTTCTTACGAAGCCTGAGGTCAAATGCAATAACCTCGACTTTGCTAACATAAACCATGAAACAGTAAATAATTTCGTAAGCACTCTAGATTGGCATAGCAATACCAATAAATTAGATCTTTCGCCTCATGCCGATAATATTACGGCCAAAGCAGCTCAGATTTGCGGCTTTATTTCTTATAATTTCTACCTTCCTGAAATTAAATTAAGACTTTATCGTATGTTTGTACTTCCCATTCTTGAATTTTGCTGTCCTTTCTTCTGTTTGATGAACGAATCTAGCCGTTCAAAAATTGAAAATGTTCAAAGAAATTTCACAAAAAACTCCTATATCCGACTCTTTTAACTACTTCCTACTAAACAAGATGCCAGCTAACGAAGCTTAAATTTCTTTGGGTCAGGAGACTTGAAGCAGGCTTTTGTCTCCTTTTTCGACTTAATAATAGTTCAACTCTCCCAAAGCTTTCTGTCACTACCCCCGTTAGTCTTCCTTATAACCTAAGAAATTCTGAACTAATTATACCTCCCCCTGCATCCTCCACGTGTAAACGGTCTCTCTTCTTTGCTTCTAGGTATAGTTTTCTTAGGAATAACTTGCCAATTGAAATAAGGTCGTTAACTAGTCTATCGGCATTCAAGCGAAGACTGCACATTTATCTTAACACTGATTCTATTAACCTTTTATTTTCCTCATCTTTTCCCTGTAGCTTTCCCCATGACTCGGAGTAAGGACCATCGGGAATTTGAGTAACCCTCTTGAAACTATATTTACGCTACCTGGAGACGCCCATGAACTATAATGTCTCCTTATATCACCCGTCCTCCAAACGATGACGTCATTCGGACGTACAAATTCGGTGTTCCACAGTCTTAAATGCTGCGGTTTCTTTGGATACTAACCATCATCAGAATTCAATTCTGGATCCTATGATGCTGAGGACTTAAGTTCATTGACGCATTTTCGTGAGATTCTGTTTCATACGCCTAAGTGATCAAGAACGAATCACCTCGATGTTTCATTATCTCATTCTGAAATGCTACTGCAGTATTACCCTATTCTACCACCTGACTATTCTTTCCTAAGCAGTTTTTTCTCCTACCTTCTATTCGAAAAATGAAGACCTATTGAACTCTGCCTCCATTTTTCATGGTAGAAGTTTTTCACTGCCTATTTTTTTCTAGTTCACCATTAATTTTAAAACATTGCTAACTGTTGACATAGCAGGACAATTTATGAATTTGTACATTTTATCTGCACACATTGTCATAACTTTAATTCGTCACTAATGTTTGCTTAGACAGTATTTTCCCGGTGCTAACCAAATATAAATTCTAAATTCTTAATATAAATTCTAAATTCTAAATACGTACGTCAGATCTGAATGCAAACCTGAGCTGAGTTGTACATGCTGTATTATGCATAGCTAATCTAAACATATCCAAAGCACCAACTTGAAAGTAAATGATCGTGTGTCAGTTAAAATCAGAAGTCTTTTTCCGGATAAATAATGCAATATGAGAATCAAGGATTGCACGCATGTGCAGATACGCTTAATAATGACAGGGTTAGTCTTCGGTCGTAAGGCCAAAAATTGCCCAAATCAATAATTCCTATCCAGGTTGATGAGAAAAACCAAAAGATGGTAGCAATACAAAATTAAATAGGTTGGATAGTTGTTCACAGAAAACTGACTTGGAAAAGTTTCAAATTGGTTAGACAGTACGTGACTTAGTCAGCCATATGACGAAGGCTAATGTAGACAAACAGCCTATGGATGCTAGTGGCTGGTATTTTTTGACAGATTGACCATCCATCAAAATGGACCATTATCAAAACCAATGGGCATCGGAACTTTTAAAAAGTCCAATTTTCTTAGCAAAGTAGGAAGGCTCTCTCAAATATAACCACCTAGGCCCGTTGTGTACGCTAGTTAAACGTAGAAATCTAAATGGACTTATGACTGCTTCCAGCTTTAAAACATAATGCATTAATTACATATCAAAACTCAAAACAAACATTTTGCAGTCAGTTTACTCTGAAAATGTGTAATTGTTCAAACCTTATTTAAGAACAATGCAGAAAGACGCATACTTTTCACAATTATATGCACAAAACGTTGTTAGTTAACATTTAGTAATGCTGTTATTATTATTTTGAGTCAATTAGTTCTCCTACTTAACCTGAGCGCAAATTATTCTACATAATTTGACATTGGTGATGCAGAAAATGGATTCTAATGTCCACTATCGAGATCAATGGGGTTGCTCCAGTATTGTTCGTGCTTCCTTCGTCAAGTGAGAAGAGATCAAAATTTATTATTTAACAAGAAATCCTTCTTATGCACTAAAAACGGGAATCATTTCGTGTGCATGTTTAAGGCAATTTAAAAAAATATTTTATCAGTCTGAATTTTAAGACGATAGCGGGTAAGTATTAGATTACGCTTCAATTGAGCACTATAATGGATGGTCACCTTCAAAATCGTGTTGTTTACGCGACGTCAGCTAATGCCGATTAACCATGAAATATTCTGTCCAATAATAGTGTACCGACTGTCCATACACCAAAAGTGATCATTATCCACACCATCAAACCTTGGTCCTCCTTAAATTGAAATTTGCATAGATTTCTCTCCTTAATTGGCTTAAGCACGTGTGCTCACCTAAGCCTTATTTGTAGTTCTGGTAAACCTTGATCATATAACAGACTTCAAATTAGTTTTGATGTATAATTTGAAGGATAAAATATGTCCGAGAAATCAGGAAAAACAATTTACCAATTAGCTCTACACGTAAAAAGTTTGGTGGTCTTATGGAAAGTGGCTGCACGTGATGTTGTTTAGTAGCTTTGCTACTTTAATATCTCAGTCGCAATTAAAAATGCTGTTACTGTCTGATAAATTAACACCTGACAATGAAACAATCTCCGTTATTTTACCTCGCCAAATGTACATCAGGCTAAATTTATGGTCAATTCAATGTTTCCGCATTAATAAGACACAGGAAGACCTCAAAAGCTACAATTTGCAAGAATACAGAGGCAAATTTATTCATTTCCAGAGATCGACGAGTCTTGGAAGTTGATTTTTTGGACCGTCCCATGATTTATCCCAAAGTTTGTTTCCGTTACATAAGGCAGAGCCATCGAAACCAGGATCCAATCTTCCTATTGTGAAAGGTTGAGGGGGCGGAAATCTCAGAAAACGGGAATAACCCTGAACATATTATCCGTTATTCCCGTACGTCATTATATAATAACCTTACTTTGTCCCTCCCACATGTGAAGACGAGGGTTTTTCATCTATGGAAACAGTCCACATAACCGAAGAAATAATTCAGGGAATGTTGCTTAACCTAAAAAAGTCAACTTGATGTGCCCGAATGCAATCCCGGCCAAGCAATTGAAGGAGCTTGCTTCTGTAATGGCCAAAACACTAGCCTTAATCTTCTGGGTGTCGACCTCAAAAAGGCCTTCGACATCGTTCATCACCAAAGTCTCTGCATAAACTGCGAAGCGTAGGCGTTCATTGAAGCCTCCTTGTATAAATTCGGAAAAATTTGATTTGACGGTCGAAAAGAGTACAAGTGGGACACCCACAGACCTCAGAAGTAACATTGGCGAGTGGCGTCCCACTGGGCTCCATTTAAGGCCCCATATGATTCTTTGTTTTCATCAATGACTGTGTCAGTGACATTGACTAGGATAATCTCATTTTGGCTCACGACATTAAACTATGGGATGTTCTTGACAATACGGCAGATGAAGACCATTTGCAACCCCATGTGAACAGGCTCGAGGACTAGTCAAAGCGATGAATTATGCCGTTCAAATTAAGTAAGTGCAATTTTCCTCAAATTGGTTGCCGTGGAACCGCCAGGCGGAAAAATAACTTTTAAAGTGGTACAGCATTGCAACAGTTAACAGTCAGATGGACGGTGTGTGCAGTACATTACCACTCAAAAGACCATTTAACCACACGAAGGTGGCCAAGTCAGTCATGTGTGCATTGCAACTCATCAGGGGCTTTTTTATGGGATTTGACAAAGACAATTTCTCCAAAATATTTGGAAGCTTACTGCAGCCGCACCTCAAATAGGACATACAGGCATGGAGACCTTGGACTGTCAAGGAAAGAACCGTTTAAAGAAAGTATAGAGGTGGGCGAAATATAAATAAATGCCTGCGATCGCTTACCTATGAAAACAGACAAACCAACCTCAACCTATTTTCACTTTCCGAAAGACCGTCAAAGTCCGAATTATTTTATTCTAGGCATCTTTCGGCCGTCGTGATAAAGACGGAATACATGCATTTGAGGTCTCCAGCATACAAATAAGATTCAAAATGTTAAACTGTCAATTAAATATCACATATGCAATGTAAGAACAACAAAGGATCTAATACGGTAACTTGAAATACACAACCCACAATCGGGGTAGCACCTGCGTTTGAGGATACCACCAAACTCTTTTTGTTTACAATCCGATAGGTATGATCTAATTAAGTCAGTAAGGGAACAACAAAGTCCTTTAGCCAAATGTTTAGCTTGAGGTCCTCTATGAGGTTATTATTTTGAATGCGTTATGGTTATCCCAGCAGAGGTGGGCCAAAACTAAATAAAGGCCTACGATTACTAACCAATGAAAACAAACTTACGACCATCAACCCACACCCCTCTTATGAAAGAGCATTAAACTCCGAAAGATGTGGTTCAAAGCATCTTTCGGTTGTAGAAATAGAGACGGAATACACGCATTTTTGGTCATCAGCATAAATATAAATTTCAAAATGTTAAAATATCGATGAAATATCATATATTGTTAGTATTAACAAGAATAGTTTGACCTTCGATGTCGACGATGTCCAACGTATAATCCACGGAAGGGTGGTGCAGGGACGGTGACTTGCGCGTGAATTAGTTTTAAGTGATAGTTGCCTTGCGGTGCAGCTACCGCACTCTCTCTTCCTCTCCCAACGGAGCCCAGTGTCATGTAAGAGTAAATAAGACCGGGGATGGGAGAGGGTGCAGATGGCTGGCGCGACCGGAGCCGCCCCTGGGCGAACCACCACACCTGGTTCGGATCCCACTGAGTGGGAGTGTACGTTTTACCTCTCTTGGATTACTGCTCAATATTTTTCGGCATTATGCCATCAGATGGCCGAAAGAAACTAGAAGCCATTCAAAGATGCTTTACCAGATCCTTATCTAAATGTGATGCCTTTCAAGGCTCATACATGGAACTATACCATAGATATGGTCTTCAACCCGTCTGGATCAGAAGACTCAAAAACGGTCTCACTTTTCTTTTCAAAATCACACACGACCAAGATATTCTCAGAATGAATTTACTAACAAATCAAAACGGTCCCCGAGACTAGAATTTCAGAAAATATTATAAAAATTACGAAATTTAAAAAGGCCCAACGATCCAACTTCTATTCCATAAGATACGCGACGATATGGAATGCCCTGCCAAATTCTATTAGACATAGTCGAACCATACGAGAATTTAAAATAAAAGTCAAACAATATATGTTAAATAATAGCACACATCTATTTTTTAATTAGATAGGGCATTTTTCAACTCAGATCTTCAACAGAGAATTCGGGCCGAAAGGGCTCTGACGCGGCAGTTACTGTTGGCGATAGCTTCTTTAATCCTGAGTTCTCCCGATGAGCTGTATTATCTGCACCTAGAAGTCAAGCTGAAAATCCAAACGTACTTTGCGTGCGGTGATAGCCATTTCACTAGAACCAGATACTAAGGCCAGAATCTCCCACGATTAGTTATTTAATGTCCTTTTATAAACCACCTACGACGACCTGCAATGCACACAAAGATTAAGAATCTTATCATCTGGCTATGTGGTACACCCACTGGTTATGGGCAAGCTACCCTAATAGCATGCGGATATTGCATGGATATACGTATATCTTGACGTTCCGAGATAGGAAATAGCCTCTGCTCATTGGTTAATCTATATTTAGACTCCGAGCTGTGATTGGTTAGGCATGATAGTGTGTCTAGAGTGGGCGCGGGAAGCGGCCATCACACTTTTATTTGTCGTGGCTTGCGTACGCACGTGGTTGACCGAAATTCTGCCTGCTCTTCTTTCGAACCCTATTTATCATTTACATTGCTTAACTGTTTCTTATATCAATTTATTTTGTTTATTAACCATCTGAAATGTATAGGCAGCCCTGTAAAAGGACTATTAGAAGGCATGTTGCCCTCGATGTCGCGGAAATATACCGCGAAGTTAATGATGAACTTAATAGATATCGATTAAAGCGCAGAAGAGTTATACATGAGGAGGAATGCACGTTAGCATCGCCTAGTGCTCAAAATGTGATCGACATTCCCGTTGATGTAGATAGATCCACTAATGAGTCCACAGATTACAGCGAGGGATCTCCCTCATCATCCGATGAGTAGGAAAGCAGCACAGAGAGTGGTATTCCCTCGCATAAGTCGATTCAGGATAGGGTAAGGGAATAGGCTATTGAATCAAACATTGCCCATAGCCACCTACGTAATGTTCTGGAAATTTTTAAATCGCTTGTCCCAGACATGCCCACAGACCCCCGAACACTGCTAAGGGCATCTTACAGCTCTCGTGTTAGTGAAATGGGTACTAGGGAATATGTTCACCTAGGACTGGGGAGTAAAATTAAGCGACTCCTGAAGACGAATAGAGTTCCCGAAGTTGAGAATGAGATTGTAGTTAACTTAGCTATTGATGGGTTACCCGTTTTTCGGAAGACCAAGCTAGGATTTTGGCCTATTTTAGCAATGGTTTTCCGTCCGTTCATAAGTGCTGTATTCCCTGAACTTATACATTACTGTGCGGTTGTAGATATTGATCATGAGCTCACAGCGGCATTCAAAGCGACCACGTCGTTACAGGGAAGAGGACTCCTACTTGTGGGACCAGACACCTACACTTTCACCGGTAGGTAGCATGTTGCACATATAAGTATGAATAGGAAGAACAATCAAATGCCATCTCTGACACATCAGTGGAAACTCTGCCTTCCTAGAAGATGTCCTCAGCAAGCAGGTAAGACTGATATCTTATGAGTATTCATTGTTCTAGACGCATCTGTCTCAAAATCCCAAACGGAATTTCAGGCAGACATGTATCGACGTTTCAACATAATTGGGAAACGTCGTATTTTAGCAAAACTGCGAACGTCGGAGCTTACTCTACCGGCAGCCAGTACAGCTCCCATTCAAATGGGTATATCAATCCCCCTAAATCCAGTCGAACAGCCGATAGCCAGCCGTGCTGCTTTCAGAGATTTACATGAAAGGCTGCTGAATCCAAATTTCCGCCGTCTAAACCTTTATGAGTTGGAGGCCGCATTTGTAAGGCGCCTGAAAAGGTCCCTCGACGCCGCCGGCAAGAGGGTTCAAAGGCACGTGCCTGAATTACCCTTTTATGGTAAGTTGAGTTCCTTTCATATTGCTTAACTGTCTATTTTTAGAATGCCACCCAGGACTAGCCACCTCCACTCCAAACCCCCATCTTGACAACCCGGCTAACCCCTGATTGAACGTGTTCCACAACCCCATATTGTTTATATTAAGTAGACTAATATCCATTTTTGTACATATATTACTATGGACGTTTTATAATACACATTTTTTATATTTCCATCAACTGTGCGTTTACATTTTGTACAATACGTTGAGAAAATGGGAAAATGTGATTTTGTGGCGTATACGCGAGCTAAATAGGATGGGAAGTAATGGTTACGTTGTTTGGCGGTCACGGAAAAGGAATAATAATGGGCGTTCCGTATGTATTCGTTTTTTAACTGGGGGGTTAAGTAGGAAGTATCCGACCCTTTTTCATCTATTTCGACAAATATCGACATTTCGATATTGGGCATATGTCGGAAAAGCGGACAAAGTCGATATGCGGTGGACATACGTATCTCGACATGTGGATATCTGGGTGATAAACGTCTGATATGAATTGCTATTAGGGTATAAGTGTTGGTTAGTGTCCTACAAGACTCATAAATACTTATCTTCTGGCTAGGCACAAGGGCTCTCAATTTAATGATTTATGTATCCATTATCTCAAAGCAGCTTTTTTTCTATCTTTAAAACTATTTTAAAAAAATTATGATAACTTAACATTTAAAATGTTTTTGGATATCGTATTTATTTTTATGTATACTTTTATGATTAGTAAACAATTTGCTTTAAAACTAACTTGCAAAACTTATTATTTTTTATCTCTGTCTGTTAGTAGTATGTTTTTTTTTCATTTTTAACATCATTTATGCTCTATGTTATTCAAATGCGCAATGAGCCGCACATCTAGGTTCTGATATAGCTTTATGAAACGAATGGTACTAGCTGTTTCATACAGCTAGATCAAACATAATCAACACTATGATATATAATACAAATATGAAGACTGTATGACTGCATTGAAAGTTTCTTACCGTTGAACTCTTCTTGCTCCTAATCTATTTTCACCTTTTTAGCAATCAGTCAACTAAGTCTAATTATTCGGCAGACCCCACACCGGAATCGACTGCGCTCGCATCTGATTGGAAGTACCTATCCCTTCGAATCGACCGCAGACGTTTCTACCTCTGTCAAATGAATACCCTCGAACGTCAATAACAGACTAGTCTTGACTCTAAACATTATTTCCCTGATACATTCATCTTCATTCTGTATAGTTGTTTAAACTTCATTTTTGCTATTTCTAAAGCTTAGAAAACAGGTTTTTTTTTACTTAAAACAAACTCGTTATTTCAACACTGCCATTTAAGCAAACAAACATACCAAAGCTTAAGTGTTTAATGAAAAGAGGAGTTTGTTTTAGGTTTTTTCCTGTGTTCTATGGGTTTGACGGCGCCAAGCAGTGCCAAATCAATAAACCTATTTATAAAGGCCACATTAAGAAGGAGCCATTGAAGCCTGACTCTCAGTACGCCAGTCAGCCACTCCACACAAAACACACATTGGGCTGACCATGCCGTCCAAGTTTTCCCGTCAGTTGACAACCTTCCAAGCCACGGCTTTAGCTTACCGTGATAGTTTTCAGCGTTTCAGATTGTTAATAATGAGGAACATGCGCTGAGCCGTCGACCTCACTCTCTCCCTTATCCCAACAGTCAAACCAATGTCTAAGCCAGTCAGTTGTCTGATGCGGAAGTAGGTGCAGCTGCTGGTGACCTTGCCTACGTGTACTACGTAACTGACCTGGCCCCCCAAACACGAGCACTAGGATTTCACTGATCAGGGAGTTGAACGATTTACGTCTTACAAGTGTAAGATAGACAGAGGTCATATGAAGAAGTTGATATCGCAGCCTGACTCTTAGACCACCAGTCAGCCACTCCACACAAAACACCCATTGGGCTGCCCACGCGGTTCGAATTATCCCGTCAGTTGGCAACCTCACAAGCCACGGAAATTAGCGCACCGTGAAAGTTTTTTATGCGCGTCCGATTGTTTATCCTGAGAAAAATGTGCTGAGATGTTGAAATTACTCTCTTTCCAACCATGACAATCAGACCAGCGTCCGAGCCGATCAGTTATCTGATGTGGGAGGGGGCACATTGGCTGACGTGTTGCCGTACCCGACTTTGCGCGCCACAGCACGACTTGGCCCTCATTACGCACACACTAGGATTCACTAAAGCGAGGGATATGAAGGAGCCATCGCCGTTTGACTACCAGTCCACAGCTCAGCCACTCAACGCACACAGAAAATACGCTGAGCTGACGACGTGGTCTGCTGTAAGTGTCAGATTGGCAGTCTTCTAAGCCATGGTTTCCAGGAAACCGTGATATTTTCAGGTATGTGATGATGATGGTGAGGGAGTTGTCTATTTATTGTTGTTGGTCATGTGCGCTGATAACACTAAGCCACCGGTGGTTCACCGCAGGTTGTCATGGATGCGCATGTAACCGAATAGGCCTATGTGGTGAGTGAATGCGCGAGGACGGTGAGGGAAGTGGAGATGGCAATCTCTGCTTTGTTTTATGCTCCAGGCACCGGTTTACCAGTCTCTCTACGATAATTCGCAAGTGACTGACCAGGCAGATGCGTGAGGTTAATGTGTGGTCACAATGAGGACAGTAAAGGAGAGAGTCCTTATCGCTGATGGTGGTGGTGGCGGTGGCGTTCGTGGTGTGGTCTCTATTAAAGTGGGATTAATGGAACTGATGCCATGGTGGAATTTTAAAAGGAGTGCAGCCAGAATTGGACGCAGAAGTTGGAATTGTCGGATTGTTGGTGCATTGTGTACGAAGATGTCCAACCATGCCGATTTGCGCATGGAAGGTGCGTTGGGAGCGTGGGCAGGTTGGAAGGGCCTGGGAATTGGTGATGTTGTTCCGGAGCGCTGGTGACTTGCATGCTGCTCTTTAAGTCTTGACAGCGACGATCCTGTTGGCTTCGTAGATTACTGTTCCCGTCTTCACTCTCTTTTTCTAAGCAGGGTGGATCCGGGCGGGTCCTTTTAGGTCACCTGGTTGATCTGCAGATGCTTTGGGGAAGTCTTTAGAGTGTCCTTGTAGCATCATATTTGACCCCTTGTCGACAAGTACCCATTGCGACATCTTTATAGAAGAGTACGTTGGGAAGTCTTTCATCGTCCATCCTTACAAGGTGGCCACTCAACAACAGTTGCAGTTTTTTTAGCTAAGCATAAATGCTGAGAGAAGGCCTGTTCGTTCCAACAATTCCGTGTCCAGTATCCTGTCTTGCCTTGGCAGTTTAAGTATTCTTTGAAGGCAGCTGAGGTGGAAGTGGTTGAGCTTCTGCGCCTGCTTTTGGTTTACCGTCAAGGTTGGCAATATGACCGTCCGCGTCGGCAATATAACAGCTTTTTACGTCTTGAGTTTGGAGCTGAGGCGCAGACCATGTCGATTCCAGACCACGTTCTGCATGCGTCCAAAGGCTTGGCTGGCTTTTGGCGATCCGATAAGTGATCTCATCATCGACTTTGGTGCTGCGGGAGAGCATGTTGCCCAGGTACATTAAGGTATCCACAGATTTTAAATGGGCGCCATTGACATCGATGTGAGCTGCGGAGAAGGTGGTATTGGGTGGCGGCTGAGGCATCACAACCGTTTTCTCAGTGTTGATGCGAAGTCGGAAGTTGTAACAGGTCCTTTCTCCTTTAAATTTCTTCTTCTGTCGTTGCATTGAGTGCGTAGTCGTCAGCGAAGAGAAGTTCATGTATTTTGGACGCCGAGACACGCGAGCGGAAGTACCTCTGACGTTGGTTTTGGATTCAGCCGTCCATCCGGTAGGCGATGTGGATCCCGCGGCGTTCTTCACGGAAGGCATCCGTTAGCATGGCAGACAACATGAGGCTGAAGAGGGAATGTTCAAGGAAGTACCCCTGCTTCACTCTTTTGGTCACTGCGAAAGCTTCGGATAATGTCCCGTTGTCAGTAACGCACGCCATCATCCCGTCGTTAAGCTGATATACCATATGCATGAAATGTTCAGAACAGCCGAATTTTTGCATGATTTTCTACAGCATGTAGCGACTCACCGATATTCAGGAGCGAGATACCTCGGTGGTTGTCGCAGAGTTTAGGCTTCCCTTCCTTCTTTTTCGTCTTTGAAATCTTGAGAGACTTGCCCTTGGTGCCACATCTCCTGCCATACTTGTAAATCTCAGTAGGGATTGCGTCCAAGACAGGTGTTTTCCCGCTGGTGAGTTGCTGCCCGGCTCTGATGGTTTTTTGGAGAGAAAACGGGAGATCAAGGTGGGCCTTCATTTAAACTTCAGGCAGGCGATCGATGGTGGGGTCAGAGACGGTTAAGGGCTGATTGAGAACGCTTTGGAAATGTTCTGCCTATCGCTTTAGGATTTGCGTCTTCTCAGGGAGTTGCGTCTTGCCGTCGGAACTGAGAAGACAGGCAGCGTTTTGATGAGAGGTTCGTATATATCCTTGGGGGTGGCGAAGGAGTTCTTTTATTCGTTTCGATCCGCGAACCCTTGGATTTTCTCGGCTTTGCGCGTCATCCAGGCATTTTGTATCTCCCGCAGCCGTTGTTGTACAAGGCGGGAACTTCGGTAGAAGGCTGCCTTGTTTGCAGCGTTAAAGCGATCGACGTAGGCTTTTTGCAACTGGTTCATCTCAAAGGGCAGAGCGTTGATAGCTGCGTCATTGTCATCGAACCAGTCTTAATGTCTACGACGTGCGAAGCCGAGGACTTCCAAGGCCGTAGAATGGATGGTGTCCCTCAGCTGACACCAGCAGTTCTCTACGGAGATGTCCGCTACGGCGACTGGAAGGTCGGCTAGTCGTTTGGCAAGTTTGCTGCTGAAATGGATATGGTGAGCAGTCATATTTAATAAAGCAGTGTTCAATGAACCTGTAGTTGCTTAATTTGATGCCTTCTGCGTGGTTGCAGACGAAGCCTCATTTTTGAGATGACGAGGCGGTGATCTGTCTATCCGTTCGCGCCGGTGATCGACTTTGTTACCAGCACGTCCTGTCGATCTCGCATCCGGACGAGAACATAGTCCCAGAGGTGCCAGTGTCTCGACCATAGGTGTAGCCAGGTGGCCTTTTGCCGAAACAAGAGGCGAAATAAGTTGTTTGTCAGACGGAGATGGCGTTTTGCACACGTACGCAAAATAAAGTGGTCATTTTCGTTCCGGCTTAGGAGACCATGGGGACCCAGCAATCCCTGCAAGGCAGCGCGGTCCTTTCAGACGCGGGCGTTAAAGTCACCAAGGACAATTATATTGTCTACCTTCAACACAGTCGCCAGCATGGTGTGCAGCTCTTCGTAAAATGTGTCCTACACCTTATCAAAGATCGTCATTATGGGAGCGAAGGCGCTGATGATGGTGGCGAATTTTTCTCCCAGAAGAGGCAGGCGGAGGCTCATCAGGCGATCATTGATTCCCTGTGGCAAATAGGGCAGACGTCCCACGATGTCGTTCCGGGTGGCAAAGGCGACATCAGTGTCGCGTTGCTCTGTCGTAGGCCAGCCAGTCAAGAAGAAGGTGTAGCCAGCACCCACCTCCACCAGTGGACCCTATTCAGAGAATCGGGTCTCACTGAGAGCAGCAATGTCCACCTTGTAGCGTGCCAGTTCCCGTACGAAAAGCGCCATCCTCTTTTCCGGTCAGTTTCTTTTGGGATTGCCTAAAAGGGATTGAACATTCGAACCTGCTAGAGTGAACAAGCTCACTGAAGCAGTCCGGGGGGGACCCCGGAGGGTACGGTGAGAAGGATTGGGAGAGGAGTTGTTGATATTTTTAAGGGTTTTAAAGGCCTTTAATTTCCGTCTGCTAGCCACGGTCTGCTGCATCCGTCGTGTGACCAGAATTCGTTTAAATTACCTTTTTCGAACCCCTTCCTCCGCGAGGGGGTAAGCAGTGCTGTCCCGAAATAGGGCTGCTGAGTCATCCCAGGCGGCTACCTTACTCCACTATGGGTCACAATTTGGGTTAAAGAGAACGACCGATTTGCAGGTTGGCCTCGCCGTTCTTCATTTTGAAAGGGGGGAGGTGGGAAGTTCGGGAGTCAGACATACCAGGTGTGGAGGCACACTTAACACCGAAGACCCTCACCTGGTTTAGCCCGCCGGTCGTGACGGTTGTCCGTGGTGTGGCCGCGGGGAAGAACTTAACTTCGTCGAGCCACATGTGCGAGTTGGCTACTAGCTAGAGGCGGCCACAGGAGCATTCACCACCTATACGAGACAGATGGAGTAACCAAATACTACCTGTGTGATGCAACCCATAACTAGTACCCCCTAAGAACAACAACGGACCTTACACGGTACCTTGAAAACGCCACTCACAATTGCGTTTGAGGATCACAATTAAACCTTGTTGTTAATGATCAGATAGGTATGAACTAAAGAAGTCATTAAGGAAACTACAAAGTCCTTTAGCCTCTTGTTTAGCTAGAAGTCGTCTATGAGGTAATGTATTGAATGCTTCATGCGGTTTCCCACCGGTAGTGCCGGCCGATGGCTATGGATGAAGTCATTGTGTTAAAAAGCGTTGCCGTGTGCATTTTAGTAGACCTATTTTATTTGAGGTTGGGCGTCGCGCGTAACTGGTTTTATGTGAGCCACTTGGGCTCTAGACGTTTGGTCCTGGAAGTTGTCGAAATATGTGTCGGTACGTTGGACTGGGGTGTAGGGGTACTAGTTAGGGGCAGCACCACACAGCTTGCATTTGGTCTCTCCATTTGTCTCGTTCAGGTGGTGAATGCTCCTGTGGCCACCTCTAAATGGTACCCAACTCTTACCTGTGTCTCCTCGAAGTTGGTTTCTTCCTAGCGGCCTGGGCAACCGTCACGACCGGTGGGCTAAACCAGGTGAGGGTCTCAGGTGTTGTGTGCGCCTCCACACCCGGTATGTCTGACTACCGAACTTTCCACCTCCCCCCGCTCAAAATGTCCTACGGTGGGGGCGACAGCAACCCCGTAGGCGGGCCAGGCTAACTCCTGTCGTACTCCCGCTAAAATAAAACCGTAACCCATAGTGGAGTTCGGCCGCCCTCTGGGATGTCCGAGCAGCCATATTTAGGGACAGCACTGCTGGCTTCCTGGCAGAGAAAAGGCTAGAAAAGGTAGCCTTAACAAACGCTGATTATCACGTCTTCTGCAGCCAGCTGTGTCTCGCAAATTGCAAAATACGCGGTCGTTAAACTCAAACAAACAGCAAAACCCCCCGCCCTTATCACCCTCCCCATAGCCTCCAGGCTGCTCTGATGAGACTAATCACACTAGCAGTCTGGAATGTTCGTTCCCATTTAAGACAATCCTAGAAGCATTTAGCCAGAACGGAGGACGACGCTAGTCGCTCGAGAACTGGCACGCTACAATATGGGCATTGCTGCTCTCAGTGAGATCCGATTCTCCAAGCAGGGTCAGCTAGAGAAGGTGGGTGCCGGCTTTCCTTCTTTTGGAACGACCGGCCGAATGCAGATCGACGCGACGCTGGTGTTGCCTTTGCTATCTGGAACGACATCGTAAGAAGTCTGCCCTGTCTGCCACAGGGTATCAATAATCGCCTTGTGAGCCCCCTCCTGCCTCTTCGGGGGGACCAGTACGCCACCACCATCAGCGCCTACGCGCCTGCGGCGAACGACGAATTTTGCGAGGACCCACATGCTTTGCTTCCAACTGTGCTGAAAGAAAACAAGTTAATTGTCCTTGGTGACTTCAACGCCCGCGTCGGGACGGACAACGCTGCCAGGCAGGGAGCGATTTGTCCCCATGGTCTCGGTAGCTATAACGATAACGGCCTCCTTCTTCTGCGCACATGTGCAGAACACCGGCTCCTGCTGACCAACACCTTCTTTCGCTTTCAAACGCGGGAGAAGGCCACGTGGATGCACCCTCGGTCCCGGCGCCTGCATCTGCTGGACTATGTTCCCGTCCGGAGGCGAGATCGACAGGACGTGCTGGTAACCAAAGTGATCCGCGATGCCGATGGTTGGAAAGGTCACCACCTCTTCATCTCATAGATGAGGCTCTGACTGCAAACCCTACGAATGCCCCAAGGTTAAAAGGCTGCCAGGTGAGTTGAATACTCTTTTGTTTACTTTGCCTGCTCACTGTTTTGAGTCCAGCAACCAAATAACCGAGAAACTGGAGGACCAGCATGCTTCAGATATCAAGACCACCGTGGAAACACGATTGAGCCAAATGCGAAATGTCATCCAGTCAACCGCCCTCGAAGTCCTCGGACAAACACGCCGTCAACGCCAGGACTGGTTTGACGAAAATGACGCCGACATAAGCAACTTATTTGCGAGGAAAATGGACTACACAAAGCGTACATTGACCTCCGGACAGACGCCACCAATGCAGACTTCTTCAGATGCCCATGCCTTGTACAGAAACGGCTGCGGAAGATGCAGGATGCCTGGATGATCCAAAAGGCTAAGAAAATCCAGGGGTATGTGAACCGCAATGAAATGAAAAAGCTTTTTCAAAGCCATCAAGGCCATCTACGGCCGGCGTATCAAGGGAACTGAACCGCTGCTCAGCTCTGATGGCACAACACTGCTGTCAGAGAACTCGCAAATTCTGAAGCGCTGGGTCGAGGACGCCAGAAGTGTCCTTTATTGATCATCAGGCATTTCCGATTTTGCCATTGACTGGCTCCCTCAAGTGGACACGAATGATGACCTGGATCTGCCGCCTTCCCTACCAGAAACCATCCGGGCCATGCAGCAGCTTTCCAGTGGTAAAGCACCAGGATACGATGTAATCCCACCGGATGCTTTTCAAGGAAGGTGGGCCCTCAGCTGATGGCAGAATTCACAACATCCTTCCAGGAGATTTGGCGCCAAGCACAAGTTCCTCAGGATTTCAAAGACGTAATCGTCCATATCTACAAACGGAAGGGGAACCGGCAACTCTGTGATAATCACAGAGGCATCTTGTTGCTCAACATCGCCGGGAAGATCTTCGCCCGTATCCTTCTTAATCGTCTGAACGGTCACCTAGAGCAGGGCCTGCTCCCGGAAAGCCAATGTGGCTTCCGCCGACATTGCGGAAAAACCAATATGATCTTTTCCGCCCCCAGCTACAAGAGAAGTGCCAGGAGATGTGAACGCACCTATATACTACCTTCGTGGATCTTACGAAAGGCTATGGCACGGTAAATCGCGACGCACTGTGGAAAGTCATGCAGAAATTTGGCTGTCCTGAGCGGTTCACGCACATGGAGCGTCAGCTTAATGACAGAATGACGGCGCGTGTCACTGACAACGGAATGGTACCCGAAGTATTCGCAGTGACCAACGGAGTGAAAAAGGGCTGCGTATTAGCTCCCACCCTGTTCAGTCTTATGTTCTCGGCTATGCTGATGGACGCCTACCGTGATGAGCAGCCTGGAATCAGCATGGCCCACAGAACTGACGGGCAACGTCTCAACAGTCGGCGTATGCAGGCTTCAACGCGCGTGTCTACTGGTACTGTCCATGACTTGCTTTTCGCGGACAACTGCGCCCTTAACACCGTGACGGAGGAGGACATGCAAAGGAGCATGGACGTCTTCGTCGAAGGCTGCAAAAATTAGGAATGAACATGAGTACAGCCATACTGTTATCATGCACTAGCCGCCACCCAGCGCGGAAGACAATGCTCCCCGAATCAATGTAACCGGTGCTCAAGTCAAAAACGTGTAAACCTTCGGTTATCTAGGTAGCACGCTGTCACGCAAAACGAGAACCGATTCCAAAGTTGCCCAACGGATCTCCAAAGCTTGTCAGCCCTTCGGCCGGCTGCAGGCCTCGTGTGCAATCGCCAGCCTGGTCACCTGAACACCAAACTGAAGATGTACAAGGTCGTCGTCTTGACGACACTCCTTTACGAAGCGGAGACCTAGGCCATCTACTTGAACCAATCTAGAAAGCTGAATTGCTTCCATCTCAGCTGCCTCCGGAGAATACTGAAGCTGAGATGGCAAGACAGGATCCCGGACACGAAATTCCGGGAGTGGACCGGAGACCTCAGCGTGCATGCCATGCTGAGGCAAGTGGAGCGGCTCCTTGTGAGGATGGACGACGAACGACTTCCCAATTTACTCTTCTATTAAGATGTCGCCATGGGTTCTTGTCGACAAGGGGGTCAAATTTGACGCTACAAGGACACTCTGAAGACTTCCCTGAAGCAACTGCAGATCAACCAGGCGACCTGAGAGGACCTCGCCCGCATCCAAACTTCTTAAAGAAGGACAGTGAAGAAAAGGGATAGTAATCTACGAAGCCAACAGGATCGTCACTGTCAAGACCAAAAGAGCGGCACGAAATTGACCAGCAGTCCGGACCAACATTACCAATGCTCAGGCCCTTCCAACATGCCAACGTTATCAACGCACCTTCAATGCGCAAATCGGCATGGTTGGACATCTTCGGACACAATGCACCAACAATCCGACAATTCCAACTACTACGTCAAATTCTGCCAGCACACATTTGAACTTCCCCATGGCATCAGTTCCATTAATCCCACTATAATAGAGACCACACCACGAACGCCGCCGCCACCACCACCATCAGTGATGAGCACTCTCCCTTTACTGTCCTCATTGTGACCACACATTTACCTCACGCATCTGCCTTGTCAGGCACTTGCGAATCCATCGTACAGAGACGGGTGAACCAGTACCTGGAGCATAAAATACAGCAGAGATCGCCATCTCCACTTCCCTCACCGTCCTCACGCATTCACTCACCGCATAGGCCTATTCGGTAACATGCGCATCCATGACAACCTGCGGTAAACCACCGAAGCCTCAGTGTTAGCAGCGCATACTACCTACATTAAAACATAGACTAATCCTTCACTTTCATCATCACGTACGGAAAATATCAGTTTCTTAGAAACCGAGGCTTAGAAAACTGCCACCTGACACTTACACATGAACACGTCATCAGCACAGCGTATTCTCTGTGTGTGTTGAGTGGCTGAGCAGTGGACTGGGAGTCAAACGGCGATGGCTCCTTCATATCCCCCGCTTTAGTGAATCCTGGTGTGTTCGTAATGAGGGCCAAATCGTGCTGTGGCGCGCGAAGAGGGCTACAGCAACACGTCAGTCAATGTGCCCACTCCCACATCCGACAACTGATCCGCTCGGACGCTGGTCTGATTGTGGGTGCGGGGGAGAGAATGAGATCGATAGTTCACCGCATGTTAATCACTTTAAAAAATCTTACGCACTTTAAACTATCACAGTGCACTAAAAGCCATGGCTTTGAAAGTTACCAACTGAAGGGATAATTCGGACCGCGTGGTCAGCCCAATGTGTGTTTTGTGTGGAGTGGCTGACTGGTGGTCTGACAGTCAGGCTGCAATGGCGCCTTCTTAATGTGGCCTTTATGGCACTACCACTCCGTAGGATCAAAGCCTCGTGTGGTGGTTCACCCAGGGGCGGCTCCGGCCGCGCCAGCCACCTGCACCCTCTCCCATCTCCGGTCATCTTTACTCTGACATGACACCGGGCTCCGTTGGGGGAGTAGGAGAGAGCGCGGTAGCTGCAGCACAAGGCTACTATCACTTAAAACTACTTCACGCGCAAGTCACCGTCCCTGCACCACCCTTCCGTGGAGCATACGGTTGACATCGTCGAAATCGACGGTCAAACTATTCTTGTTAATACTAACAATATATGATATTTCATCGATATTTTAACATTGTGAAACTTATATTTATGCTGATGACCTAAAATGCGTGTATTCCGTCTCTACCTCTACAACTGAAAGATGTTTTGAACCACATCTTTTGGAGTTTAATGCTCTTTCATAAGAGGAGTGTGGGTTGAGTGTCGTACGTTTGTTTTCATAGGTTAGTAATCGTAGGCCTTTATTTAGTTTTCGCCCACCTCTGGTGGGATAACCAAAACGCATTCAAAATAATAACCTCATAGACGACTTCAAGCTAAACATTTGGCGTAAGGACTTTGTTGTTCCCTTACTGACTTTATTAGATCGTACCTATCTGATTGTAAACAAAAAGGTTTAAGTGGTATCCTCAAACGCAGGTGCTACCCCGATTGTGGGTTGTGTCTTTCAAGGTACCGTGTAGGTCCTTTTTTGTTCTTACTTTGCATATGTGATATTTCATTGACAGTTTAACATTTTGAATCTTATATTTATGCTGGAAACCTCAAATGCATGTATTCCGTCTCTATCTCGACGGCTGAAATATGCCTATAATAAATTCCTCTGGACTTAGACGCTCTTTCGGAAAGGGAAAATTGTTCAGAGTTCGTTAGTATGTTTTCATAGGTAAGCTATCGCATGCATTTATTTGTATTTCAACCGCCTCTACACCTTCTTTAAACGGTTCTTTCCTTGACAGTCCAAGGTCTCCATGCCTGTCTGTCATATTTGAGGTGCAGCTGCAGTAAGCTTCCAAACGTTTGGAGAAATTGTCTTTGTCAAATCCCATAAAAAAACCCCTGATGAGTTGCAATGCACACATGACTGACTTGGCCACCTTCGTGTGGTTAAATGGTTGTTTGAGTGATAATGAAATGCACACACCATCCGTCTGACTGTAAACTGCTGCAATGCTGTACCACTTAAAAATTTATTTCTCAGCCTGGAGTATCCACAGCGACCAATTTTAAAGAAAATTACACTTACCTAACCTTGAACGGCATAATTCATCGCTTTGACTAGTCCTCGAGCCTGTTAACATGGGGTTGCAGATGTCTTCATCTGCCATATTGTCAAGAACATCCCATAGTTTTATGTCGTGAGCCAAAATGAGGACATCCCAGTCAATGTCACTGACACAGTCATCGATAAAAAAAAATAATCATATGGGGCCTGAAATGGAGCCCTGTGGGAAGCACTCGCCAAGGTTACTTCTGAGGTCTGCGGGCGTCCTACTTGTACTCTTTTGAACCATCCAATCAAATTGTTCTGAATTCATACAAGGAGGCTTCAATGAACGCCTACGCATTGCAGTTTATGCAGCAGACTTTGGTGATGAACGATGTCGAAGGCCTTTTGGAGGTCGACACCCAGAAGATAAAGGCTAGTGTTTTGACCATTACAGAAGCTAGCTCCTTCAACAGCTTGGCCAGGATTGCATCTGGGCACAGAAAGTTGACATTTTCAGGTCAAGCAACATTCCCTGACTTATTTCTTCGGTTATGTGGACTGTTTCCATAGATGAAAAAACCTCGTCTTCACATGTAGGTGGGACAAAGTTGGGTTTTTGTATCATGACGGACGGGAATAACGGATTAATATGTTCAGCCTTATCCCCGTTTTCTGAGATTTCCGCGCCCTAAACCTTTCACAATAGTGAGATTGGATCCTTGTTTCGAGTGCTCTGCCTTACGTAACGGAAAAGAACTTTGGGATTAATCATGGGACGGTCCAAAATTTCCACTTCCAAGACTCGTCGATCTCAGGAAATGAATACATTTGCCTCTGTATTCTTGCAAATTGTAGCTGTTGAGGTCTTCCTGTGTCTTGTTAATGCGTGAACATTGAATTGGCCATAAATTTAGCCTGATGTACATTTGGCGAGGTAAAATAACGGAGACTGTTTCATTAGGGGGTTCACACAAAAACTGATTCAATGTCATATGTTAATTTATCAGAAAGTAGCATCATTTTTAATTGCGGCTGAGATATTAAAGTGGCAAAGCTACTAAACAACATAACATGCAGCTACTTACCATAAGACCAACAAAATGTTAACGTGTAGAGCTAATTGGTAAATAATTTTTCTTGATTTCTCGGACATATTTTATCCTTCAATTTATACACCAAAACCAATTTGAAGTCTGTTATATGATCAAGGTTTACCAGAACTACAAATAAGGCTTAGGTGAGCACACGTGCTAAAGCCAATTAAGGAGAGAAATCTTTGCAAATTTCAATTTAAGTAGGACCAAGGTATGATGGTGTGGATAATGATCACTTTTGGTGTATGGCCAGTCTGTACACTATTCTTGGAGAGAAGATTTCATGGTTAATCGGCATTAGCTGACGTCGCGTAAACGACACAATTTTGAAGGTGACGGTCCCAGCTTGTCCGTTCTTCAACGAGAGAAAAGCATATTTTAGACCTGATTTTCACAAACGACATTGCTCCCTTCTTCGTTGATTTTAAGCAGGGCCTCTTCCGAAGTGACCATACACTAATTCACTGTTGCCTTCCGATTGTTTCATCGAAAAAGGTTAGTGCCGTTCGTACCTATCATGCTTTTGACCTCGCAGATATGAGCTTAATTAGTAACTTTTTTAACTCATTGGACTGGCAGAATCTCTCCTCCATGAACGACGCAGCAAGTCTTTGTGACTTCGTGTCAGTCGTTTCAAATAACATCATGAAGCTTGTGACAACCAAAATATTCAAGCCCTACGTCTCGGAATCAACCGTTCCTCACTTTCTTTTGCCAGGACTAAAGAAATTGAAGAAGCAGTTGAAAGATCAATATACTAGTTCGTTATCTGTACATCTAAGGATCGCTGAGAATTTTGAATTAGCCTCTAAGATTCGTCTTGCACATGACAGACAGAGGGAATCTTGCGCACACAGTGAGCCAAACTCTGCAAAATCTGTTGCTCAACTGTTCCGCCGTCGATCCTCTTCTAAACGAGGTTATGAAATTCCTTTATTACTAAATGAAGACAAGAACTTCGTTCTGGAAGACTCTGACAAGGCAGAACTGTTTAGTGCGTTCTTTGCAAATCATCTTACGATGGAATCTGAACCGGTTCCGACGTTTCAGGCATGCTCATTGAATGTTATCAGCACTATTGATTTCTCCTTAGAACTAATTCGTAAGCAAATAATTCGTCTGAAAAACTCGCACTCTTCGGGAATTGACGGTATTCCAAGCTCAGTTATTAAGAGAGTGCCGAGCTTTTCCCCGATTGCTTAGCCATGTATTCTCAGTTTATCTTTTTAAACGGATTCTTTTCCTGACTCATGGAAGACATCTATTATTCTTCCTGTCTTTAAGTCGGGATCTCGTTCGGACGTAAATAATTATCGAGGCGTTCATAAAACCCCGGCTCTCGCAAAACTTCTTGAAAAAATTATTTTTTTAATCAAATTCTCGACTTTTTGCCAAGAAAAATAAGCTTTTTAGCGACTCACAATATGGTTTTTCTACCTGGGAGATCATGCGAAGTGTGTGACTTAGCTTTTCTTAACCTCGTCACTTCCCTTCGTAACGAGCAACAGTCAGTGGTTGTGATCTTCTTTGACCTGAGCAAAAGCCTTTGACAAGGTACCGCACAGAGGTCTTCTAGTGAAACTGGAAGCCCTCGGCATCCGCCTCCTCTCCTTGACTTCATTGGTTCCCTACTTGTCTAACTGCAGCCAGAAGGTCCTAGTAGGTAATAGCTATTCGACGCCTCAACCGATCACGAGTGTCGTTTTTCAAGGCACCGTTCTAGGTTCCCTTCTTATCATTCTGTACATTAACGAAATTTCAACTTTACTCACAAATTCAAAAAATTTCGTTTACGCTGACGATCTCAAGTGCATTTATTCATTTTCTAAAGACACTGCTAATAGTTGCGTTGACAAAATCAACACTGATCTACTAATGCTCTCACGTTGGAGCTGTACTTGGCAGATGGAATTTTCTCCATCCAAGAGCAGTTTCATGTGTTATGGCCCCGCCAAGCTTCCTGGACCCTAGTATTTCAAAATAGTACACTTTTAGAACGATCAACCATAAAAGACTAAGGTCTAAGTTACACGAATAAGCTAGCATTATCGCCTCATGCAGATCGAATTTCTGCAAAGGCTGCACAGATATGTGGTTTTATATCACATAATTTCTTCCTTCCGGAAATAAATTTAAACCTATACCGCATGTTTGTTCTTCCTTTCATCGAATACTGCTGTCCCCTATTTGGGCTGATGAACGCCTCTTCAGAGGGTTTTTACTCGAAAACTATTTTCTCTTCCTGGATCCAGTTTCTCTTATACGGATAGATGCCAGTTAGCAAACATTAAATTTATGTGGGTTAGAAGACTCGAAGCTGGTCTCTGCTTCCTGTTTCGTGTTAATTCTAGCCCAAATATCCCACGAATTAACGCTCTCACTCCGGTTAATCGACCCTCTGCCACTCGTAATTCCTCCATGTTCATTTCACCACCCCTTAGCTCCACAACCAACCGGTCTCAGTTTTTTGCCTCCAAATATGCTTTCATATGGAATAATCTACCACTGCAAATTAGGTTGTCGTCTACATTAGCTATTTTTCAAAACCAAATTACGCAAACATTTAACTTCGAAAGATATAAAGTCCTTATTGTCTGTTTTATTCCCAAACTCGCAACTTTTGGATTTTGAAAAGGGTCCTCCTGGTATTTAAGGCAGATCCCTTGATATTATATGGGTCTCTAATTATATTTTCCATCATCCTCTGCAGAGTCAATCTTTTGCATTCACTTTTTTGTTCCCCTCCTTTTAAACTAGCATTGCCAACTCTTGACAACCTTGATACTTTCCTTCGAATTTGCAACCCTGACGATAGTCTCGAGGATCTGTTGATGATCGAAGTGTGTTCTGATGGTTTCGCCTCTTTTGTGATGGACTATACAGTCAGCAAGGTCGCATCTCGATGATGATCTCGTGACCTCTACTGTCCCCTCTTCGTTTCGACCATGTTGTCTACGATGGGTTCGTCCTCTCTCACCTCCACTGGTGTTTATAAACAGTAGCTCTGACTGCTATATTACCTCTCACCCGACAAAGGAGCGTCCCGAAACCCTCATACGCAGTCAGCAACATCACAATACTATCCCATTGCATTTTAGCTATTAATTTTTAGTGAAGCAGTTTTTCTCCTATAAATTGGCGGCTCGCCAAACTCCGCCTCCGATTTAACCCTAGGAGTTTTTTTGCCACTGCTTCTTTTCGAGTTCACCGTATATGCCAACGATTGTTGACTTTTGTTTTATAAATGGCAAATCTTTTTGAATCGGATATGTTTACCATACTACACATTTCTGCTGTTCATATGGATGCTCACATAGTGCAGCAATTATCCACTTTGTATTTATTTAAACCATGATACTAAGTTTGTAATGATGGAGCCCTCTGGGCCTTAAATATACAATTTATTTATTTATTTATCCATTTCAGTGCTCAATTGAAGCGTTATCTAATACTAACCCGCCAGCGTCGTAAAATTCAGACTGATAAAATATTTTTTAAATTGCCTAAAACATGCACATGAAATGATTCCCGTTTTTAGTGCATAAGAAGGATTTCTTGTTGAATAATAATTTTTGATCTCTCCTCACTTGACGTAGGAAGCACGAGCAATACTGGAGCAACCCCATTGATCTCGATAGTGAACATAAGAATCCATTTTCTGTATCACCATTGTCAAATTATGTAGAATGATTTGCGCTCAGGGTAAGAAGGATAACTAATTTACTCAACATAATAAAAGCATTCTTTAATGTTAACTAACAACGTTTTGTGCATATAATTGTGAAAAGTATGCGTCTTTCTGTATTGTTCATAAATAAGGTTTTAAACGATGACACATTTTCAGAGTTAACTGACTGCTAAATGTTTGTTTTGATTTCTGATATGTAATTGATGCATTAAGTTATAAAGCTGGAAGCAGTCGTAAGTCCATTTAGATTTAAACGTTTTAAAAGCGTACACAACGGGCCTAGATGGTTCCATTTGAGAGAGCCTATCTACTTTGCTAAGAAAATTAGACTTTTTAAAAGTTCCGATGCCCATTGGTTTTGATAATGGTCCATTTTGATGGATGGCCAATCTGTCAACAAATACCAGCCACTAGCATCCATAGGCTGTTTGTCTACATTAGCCTTCGTCATAACGATGACTAAGTTACGTACTGTCTAACAAATTTGAAACTTTTCCCAGTCGGTTTTCTGTGAACAACTATTCAACCTATTTTTATTTTGTATTGCTACCATCTTTTGGTGTTTCTCATCAACCTGGATAGGAATTGTTGATTTTGGCAATTTTTAGCCTTACGACCTAAGACTAACCCTGCCATTATAAAGCGTTTCTGTACATGCATGCAATCCTTGATTCTCATATTGCATTATTTATCCGGAAAAAGACTTCTGATTTTAACTGACACACGATCATTTACTTTCAAGTTTGTGCTTTGGGTATGTTAAGATTAGCTATGCATTGAACAGCATGTAAAACTCAGCTTAGGTTTGCATTCAGATCTGACGTGTGTATTACTCTTGGATAGACTTTTGCCAGTTTGTTTCACGCCTGCTCTCCCCTCAGGTCTATTAAATACCTTAAGCAATTTCAGCAATCAACAGGCACACAGCAAGTGTTACTTTTTTCTTTTGCTTTAGGTCAAAGAGTAAGCAAGACGGCCGACAACCGCAGGCTATTGATGAATTATTCGACGCTACTGTGTTCACAGGACTCATTTTTAGTTCAAGAAATGTTGCACAGACGACAGCTTTGGTTTTCATTCTGATTTCACATACGAGTTACTCTAGGATACCGAATTCTAGAGCAGAATGTCCTCTTGTTTGTTTTATGCATGTGCTTCTTTGGGTATTTTAAAGATAATGCTGTAAGATTGAATGGCTGTCTGTTATAGCAGATGCTCATAAAAAAACATCACTATTTGTGCAATAATCCTATTTAATTTTCCTAAGTAAATTCAAAGTAATTGTACAGTAGAGCCATGGATATTTTACAAGCAAGTCAAAATGTTTCGTATTTTATTAGCACTCGTATAATAAATACGCACCCGTAATAGGAAGGCTCGGGAATCTTTTTGGTAGAGTCAATAAGAACTTTTATTAAAATTTAAGCATTTGACTTTAAACCAGAAAATGACATCCAAACAGTTTAAGTGAAGTCATACAAACGCACCTACGGTCTTCTCTCTTGTGATCTGTTTTAATACTCTAGGGTTGGCCATCTAGAAAAGACATGATTATATTGAACAAAATGATGGCTTCTGTTGACCTGAAACATTTTTGTCTGGTATAATTCAGAGATAGGCTCATGAAACAGCAGTTCACCTTAAGTTAAAAGAGATAAGGGTGACACATAATTTGCATTTGTTTAAATAGAGCATTACCCTCACAATACGGCTTTCCCCAGATGACACCTAATATAAAGACGAAGGGTTTATCAGGCAATTCTTTTAATAAATTTAATATATATATATTTTTGATTAAACTGGAATTTTAAGTTTTGCCACAAGAGTTCAAAAGGGCAGTTATCGGAAGGACAAATTTCTATTTCTATTAATTTTCTTGAAGTGTCTGTAATACTCTTGCTCTCTTAGCTTCCCTGATACCTTTTCGCCAAAAATGCTGAGGTCAATTTCACAAGATAACACAGGTTAAAGTGAAAGACTTATTGCTTTTTTTAAACTCACGAAACAAATTGTTTATATACAAAAAAAGGATGCTTTATGAGAAAGAGCTTTTAAAACATCCTTTTGTTTGGATCTTGTTGGAATCAAATTTAACATATATTCCAACCAGCGTATATTTGACTAAAATTTTACCCAGAGGGCTTATATCAGAACGTTCCTCGAAGGAAAACGTTTTTCGTTCCTATTCTGTTAAACTACGTTTTGCAAGGCACGGAATATGGGGACCACTGCCTTCCCGATTACAGAGATCGCCTTGTGCAAAATTATAGGAAAGGTAAATAATATTGCGCAGTCCAAACCTGGTGGAACACATTAAAATAGGATTGGGCACTACAACTAAAACGATGGTACCAGCAGAAATTACTAAATCACTAGCAGTAAAACGATGTAAACGGAAAACAATATACTTTCAGTAAGGATACCTTGTATGAACGCCTTTAAAGGATATTGGAAGAGAAACCTCCAACAATATATATGGAACTGGGCTTAATTCCACAAACAATTGTATTCAGAATTAAGGTAAGAGTTAAGGTTAAGTTTAGGATTTGGTTAAAGTTTGAGATTTAGGTTACAGTTCATGTTAGAGTATTGATTAAACAAAGTGTTAGGTTTATTACCATGTTAACTGTAGGGTTTAGGTTAAGGGTAGAACTAGGGTGTAGAAATAGTTAAGTTTAGTTTAGTTGACTGTTAGGTCGTACTTTTGCGTTAAGCCACGAATGTATCATCCCTTCTGGATATTTACTGAAAGACACCTTTTTTAGGTGGCTGGGTGGTCATACAAAGCATTCCTACTTTTTCAATAAATGTAAATGACCGAGCAAAGCAGATATTATTTAATGATTATTCCTCAAACAGCAAAACGAGAGATCAATTGAGAGACGTTTTCACATGTGAAAGAAAATTATTTGGACATTGTGCATTGCTTCATTTCTCCTTCCTTCATACCAATTACGTAGTTAACTGTATTATATATGCGCAGGGCCTAATATTCTAAGATTAAAGTCAAAATTCTGCATCTCGTTAGAAATGGAACTCTAAGAGAAACATTTGCATTTTGCCGTTCGTCAAGCAATCAACCAAGTGAACGTTTTATAGAACAACTGAAATCCCAATTGCCACTTAAATAAGCTGGTTTAATAAACAAAACCTATTAAATCAAAATTTACTCTTGATAATGTCAACTGGTTTTTCAAAATACTGATCAACACATTTGCAAATAAAACGATGAAATTATTTATGAAATCATACTGAACAAAAGAGAAATTTAAAATACTTTTCACAGAACGAAGCCAATAAAGAGCGTGTTTAAGCCTCATAACTTCATGTAGCTCAGGATATTGCCGAGTAACCAAGAATTTACCCTCGCATCCTACAGAAATATCGCATGGTTGAGACATGTCCGAGATTTTCACCAAAGGAAAACCTAACTGTGTCACCTCGTCTTGGACAAAAACTGCCTTCCGATCTTCCGACCAATCATATCCTTTCGGGACGTCTTTTAGGAGCGGTAAATACTTTTTCTCTTGAACTTCTGTCACACATTGCTCTATATTAATAGACAATATAGGGTCAGCTCCCCAGAAAAATTAAATGAAGCTTAATCGTTGGGGAATGTTTCTGCTGTGTTTCGTGCAACTTAAGTATGCCTGTCCAGGACCCAGAGGTAAACGTTTATGACAGGCTCTTTTTGACCGAGCGACCGTCACTCTCTCAAGCAACTCCCTTTTCACATACAGTTAACATGTAATGCGAAAGTTGGTTTAATATTGAGCGTATATTGTAAAACATAAGAAATAATATATGTACAAATGCTACACAATTTTTTTTATAGCTCAGAGGAGGTGTTGAGTATATCCATTGATGATGCAGAAGAACCCGCGGGGTCCTGGGATGAAATCCGCATATACTGTCAACAGTTGAAACATAATTGTTAATTTGTCTGCGAGTTATACTTACCGCTGGTTTGCGTTGCACAGTTACGTTTCTGTACACGCTTTGTCAGTGTATAAAAAGCGACCGTTTCAGTCGTTTTGTAACAGTTGACTCTAGGTTAACAAAGGTTGCCTTTCCATTGGCATTCCATGCCGCAGACACCTCAGTTGTATACATAATAGATATACATAATCAGGCATACCAATTTTACCTAGTAAATCTTCGATTCTAAGAGACCGTTCTTGTTGTTCCTTCATTTTAATTTAATATGTTGACTTATGTCATCCAGAAATATGGCATAAAATACGCGCTTGACGAAGTCAACAAGTGTTTGTCCGCCAAGGAACGTGAGGAAGGCGAACCTATGTAATAAATAAGGCAAACGTTGTATGCCTTCCAGTTGACCTCTGTAGAAAACAACTTACTAGTATGTTGTATTCTTAACGATATTAATAGTTTAAATTATGATATAATTATTCTCCAGGTAAAAATCAACCTGTTTAGAAACCGATTAAGGGAAAAATGGGCATATGAGAGTGCTGTCTATATCGGCCTTGTACACCTTCAAAAAGATGACCGCTGTGGGTAGTCAAATTAATCGGTCATGTTCGTGAACTTCGAAAATACTTATTGTGGACGTCAAATTTCCTCTGGCGGTATGTTTTAACACAAACTATCTCATTACCGATTCCCATGCACCTTTTGGCAGGGTTAATGTCAACGCGAAAGTTATCTATGATTATACACTGGTATTGTGTAGTATACTCATAACCAACGATTACTGGCCCTTCGTTGTGCTCATGAAGCAACGTGGTTGGTGGCAGCCTACATGGGCCGAATGTAGCTGCATCGATCTCGCTGAGATGTCTAGCTATCTGCAACAGAGGTCGCGAAGGACTCCTAAACAGTTTTTTTGAGGCGGCCTGAATAACGTTTGATTGCGATGTCGAAAATGAGTCAAGGACACCATGATGCTCAACGACATCAGCAATGTGCATGTCATGTGCTCCTCACCATATCTAGTTGAAAATCTACGGGTGAGCAGTTTTAGCATCTCTCTATCTAAACCTGTACAAATCCGGCCTAGCCAATAATTAAAGAGCAGTTAATTAAACAAATAACAACACATAATAATTTTTGGGCAGAATTCCACAGAGAGCAACAACGCCAACATGCCTTACAAATGGTCTAAACTCAGTCGCCTTCCAGAACTGTATGTCCCGTAAACGCTTACCTCGCTGTGAAAACTCAGCCGGAACGCGGTCATCTACGGCTTGCAATTCTGTTGCCATAAGTAAAGAGGGCGTCAAACAACCGGTGGATTTAGAATGACGACTTTTGACACACAAACGAAGCATTTTTTCCAAGACACCTAAATAAGTTAGGTGTAGTGGGTCTAGAGGGATTTTCGATATTGATCCCAAATTAAACTGAGAAATGGAGAGTTGCCAACTCTCTGCTTGTCGTCAATAAACTGCAGTAAATCTTCATTTTTCCTTTTCCTCAGCTCTTCTTCAAGAAAGACAACTTTGCCCATATGGACGCCCATCACTGTGCAACTTTCACACCCATGTTAAGCATTCACGCTCTTAACTTACTTAACGAAGGCTCTAGCGGGTGTATCACGTATCACGGCTTATACACGAACACCAATTGTTACGCTGGAGTCTTTGCATCGAATGCCATCTTCCTGATGAACTTTTATTTCCTAAACGACTGACATGCAGTATATTTTTGTATGTCAGAAGGCTTTCCATTACCACACTAGATACATACTGGGAAAAATTACTACGGAAGTATAAAACAATTCTGGCTAAAATAGGCCACATTTCAGTCTTCGAGTTTCTATAAACTGGAAGACCATCGGTTGTCAGGTAAACCAACACTTTCGGTACATCGAAGGTCCTTTAACTAAGCACTCGACGCAGTTGCCTTTCCAATCCAACATGCACATATTCCTCACTATTAATAGGGGTATTGGGAAGATGACCCGCTATGTAACTGCATACGCAAATCAATAAAAGGTCACTCATTCTCAGGGGATGATTGACCGCCGTTGAGATAATTTCTCGATGGTTGGAATTGGTGTCGTGTATCACAGAAAACAAATCGACCAGGTTATATGTTCACATGATAAGTACAGTGCTTGGGTCGAAAACGTCACCTTTTTAAACACCCTGTTCTTTACACTACCACAATCTTTGCGGGAGACGAGTGCATCCAGAAAGACAATCTGGTTGTTCTCTTCCACCTCAACCGTAAATCCTGAAAGATGCTGTTGATATTCTGTTTGAAAATTATTACCTGATCCCGTTCAATTACGCCGACGTTATCGCAATAAAACCTTTTCGGCAGATTTTCTCTCATGTATATCTTTCGTGTTTTATTTGTTTAAATTCCAAATTTTATCATTTTAAAGTCTGCAGAGGAGCATGACGATGCCAAGGATATTGAAAACATTCTGCGAGGCCGTGTCAATCAAAAATTTCAAAATTCACGCTTAAAAAATGGAACTAATTCTAACCACAAGGAAGTGTTTTCAATTACTTCACTTTCATGCACCCCGCTTTCCGGTATTGCTATAACAACTCGCTCTGGTCAAATTAAATCAATGGACATATATGCTTGCAGTTTGCTTTGCGATATTGTCAGACCGCATTTGCCTTTGAGAACGCAAATGCGTCTTTGAGGCCATAGAACTGTATTCATTTTCAAATATTTATTTATTGTCGGATTGTTTGTGTGCTGTTTGTATATTAAACAATCCAGACTGGGCAAATTGCTCGACAACTTCCTTAGAACGTTTGCTCATACGATTACTCAGACGTTTGCTTCACATGTACGTTTCTCCATACTCAAGGCAGGAAGCAAGCACAACGGAGCCAGTGGGCACAAATTTGACAGTACTCAGCAGTCTTCTAATATTTCACGCATTCCAGAGTTATGCACGTGTGTAAATATTCCGCTGGCGATCACTGACTTCATTTCTATATGAAGATGTTCGTGTTTAGTGGGGCGACTATCTTGTTGGCTGCCACCTCCGACATTTGCAGCAACCTCCGCCAAAATGCCCAGGCAGACGAGGTATATGCAGTTAATTGTGAAAAAAAAACGACCGTGTCGGTGGGTAGAGTTTTGCCTGACTCCTTCGATAAAATGATCTATCATCGCGCAACTGCCCATTGCAGGCTGAGAATATCATGCTTTTATCCCGGAGATACCAAATTGAACACACATGCGATGCTTACATTTACATTCATATAAAATTGTTCCTATCGCAGCACTAGTAGCCATTGTGCGCTACAAACTGTTAGTTATATGTGTTGGCAGGCGTATTGCAGATGCCATTAGCTGGCTTCACATTCACTGCGTCCTCCATATTTGGAACCTTTAGGTCACTATGACGGATATCCTTCAGTTCTGCAACACATTCACCCAAACTTTAATCAAGTGGTTCAGGCCTACTGAAAGCAGGCAATACTCCAACAATTTATAGCTGTCCAACGATCGGATGGCTATGACAGCCCAGGATTGACCACGTCCATCGAAAAGGCCTTTTGATACCCTCCGTCCATAAATACGCAACTGAACACGAACCTGCAGAATTAACGTTGGTGGCCGACATTGAACCTCAGCTTGAGTACCACGTCAATGACCGCCAAAATGGACTTGTTGCCGTTGGCAGCAGACATGCTCATGTATTTTTTGGGCATCCATGAAGCCTTAAACAACTTGGCGTCGTAAAGCCGATGTCTATGAAACAATTCTGATGCAAGGTAGGGCAAAATTTGTGCCTTCAAGCCGAAATCTTTAAAATACGTCGAACCATATTTGCCATAGAACAGTTTCGTGGTTTCATTGGTTTCTCCGTTTTCTACAACGAACGCACCAAGGCACAAATTACGTTCCATCGAAACCTTGAGGCAAAGTTTTATTCTTCTGCCACCATGACGTAGACTTGATTGAAAGACCTTTAGTGGCAGTCCAAAAAGCCTATAGTCTAACAGCTTCGAGGACGGTTAAAATCATGCAAATACAAGAATGTGGTAAGGAAATACGTAAAATGTGCATTGGATAATATACAGCAGTTTCACATACGTCGATAATAAGAAGCGATGGCATTATTTACGAATCGAATTTCAGCACGTTCTGAGGAAAAGTTCCCACGTAAGCAGAGCCTAGCATCCGATCCTGAAAGGCTTAAAGTATTACCCACTCAAATGAGCTTAACTGTGTCACATGGAGAAAACAGCATATATTCACCGATAAGCAGTCATATTGAGAAATAAAACGCGCGCACGTATGACCGATATGTGCTCACAGAATATGGCTTAAGCAAAGATGGGGCTGACTCAACATAACACCTTCTAGCTTCTTTTCTAGTTCACCGTAAATTATAAAGAATGTTTACTATTGTTTTTAAAATGGCAAATAGTTCTGAATCGGATAGGCCTACCGTACTACTCATTGCTGCTACTCATATGGCTGCTCACATAGTACAGCAATTATCCACTTTGTTTTTATTTTTTCTGTGATACAAAGTTTGAAATGATGAGGTCCTCTGGGCCTTACGTAGTCAATTTATTTTTTTATAATTGGGGCGCCTTGGTTTGACAGATGAAGTTAAACTAACTTTATAAATGGTTTTCGCTTAAAACAAAATAAAATTTAATGTATCCTGTCAGTCTGCATGCGCAAACGAGCTAAAACTATTAGTTTGACCGTTTGGTTCTCTACTCTTAATGTTAAGCACGCGACTGATGACATAAAGGAGTTTGGCAGGTCAACTAGGTAAAATAACTATGTTGCAATATTGTACTAGCACGTTCATAAGAAATAAATGCAGCGGTAAATAAAAGGTGAAAATAGTGACAATTGTGAACGAAAAGTAAAACGTTTCCTGTTATAGTGAGGAAACGCATAACTTCATTCCCAACTTTCGTTTGTCTTCCCAGTTTTCTTATAGACCCCGTAGTTGTTAGCGAAAAAACAAATCAAAGGCAAAGTCAAGACAAACTGACTTTCGCACTGCTAAAACTTAAGAATACAAGTGACCGGCCGGTCTCCTAATGCTGGTGCAGTAACAGACGTATGTCTTTCAAAGACTATCAGTGGTTGCTCACTAGCCCTATCTTGATACCCATTGCTTACGAGAGACCGAATAAACCACCAGGGCGAAGGAGTTACCATGTATAGAAAGCACAACTAAACTAATGTCAGGGGACTGAGAATATCACAATGA
>WEDG01005881.1:0-28914 GCA_017591395.1 Schistocephalus solidus | reverse complement strand
CGTTGGAAAGTGGAAGGTGTTGGTCAGCAGGAGACGGTGTTCCGCACACGGGCGCAGAAGAAGGAGGCCATTTTCGTTACAGCCACCGACACTAAAACATAATGTTACAGAGTTTTCTCTAGGTCATATTTCTCGTTACAAATCTCCAAAAGCTATGAGGACACTTAGAAGGCACTACTACGTTCACTTTGGAGAATAAATCTTGCAACATTATTATACTTTGCGGAAGAACACTCACTGTAGTCACTCTTTTCGTACCCGCCTACAACTTTCGCCCGTTTAAGGCAGAAATTTGCTCTGAGTCTTAAAGTGCTTAACCAAAATGGAAAGTAGACTTGACTTTCAGACGAAGACAACACAGTTTGGGTGATCTTCAGTCGTGTGTATCTACTTTCTGTGCAAAATTCACAGCGATATGCGCAAAAGTTTATCGAAGCAGAGGAACTATATCCCAATGCTTTTCATATGCTAAAAGAACGACTGCTATTTCATTTTCGTATGATTAATTATCTTACTACTTTGGTGCATTTCGCTTAGCACAAGTGATCAATGAAATCCAACCAGATCCTCCCTTCCCGAATTGAAGGCTGTAAAAAATGACACTGGTGGGTCAAACATTCCTGCGTGCTCCGCAATCAAATAGCATAGTTCTCTCTGATTATTTGCCACAACCACCAATACCTGATTGTGAGTACTTGAGTGATTCGGTGAGTACTGGGGGCTTTGGGCGATCTGAATTGATTCAGTCACTTGGATTATTTCTCAGCAATTAAAATCTAAGACTTTACCGTGATTATGTGGCTGAAAAATCAAACGCAGTCATTTCTTCTTAGCTGTGGAGGCAAGCGAGGAACTGAGCCCTGTGCATGGCAAACGACTTCGCCATGTTTTGACGAGAATGACCGGGTCCTCAAGGCCGTAAACGCAATGAAGTCCGCGGACCTAGTAAGCTTAGGGAAGCTTATGCAGGAAAGTCACAAATCCATGAGGTTAGTTCCTTACGTCTTTATTCATGCTTCCAGATGGGCCACTCAGAGGATTGCATATGTTAATGAACGCTTTGGTCTGTGAAAATAGGACCCTATCTTTACTAACTTGATTAAGCTTGCTGAGTAGGAGGGGGATATAGCAGCCACGGCGATATCATAAGACGAAACAGGATGTGGGGTTTTGGCTCATGGAGGTTTTACTATGTTCGCCGAAAGTGATAAAAAATCTCGGTTGGTAAACAAAACTCTTAGAACCTTTTCATCTATAGTTCGAGTCACGTTTTGCCTCTTGCATCGCGCGCACCGCTTATGTAAACTCAGTATCCTAATAGGCCTTTCTCCAGCGACCACAATGCATGTACTGCAGACAAAGCCCCTGTAAGTTCCGCTCCGATCGTACGGGTTAACACCGGACTCGAGGGCATAGTAGACCAAACTTTTTTGTTTGACCACCTGATGAAAACAGCAGGTAAAGTGATCAATTATTAAAAAACGGTCCGCAGCGCAAGTTTGAAATGATGCAGACGTGATTTATTTCACAAGAACCTTGGCCCTCATCCAGCCCATGGACGGACCGCGTGGTATTTGACATTCTAACACTAGGGTATATTAGCTAGATTGGATTGGAAACAAAGAATGGGCCACCTTTTCACTAGACCATGCTCACAAGAAACTAGGACGTAATCTGTGGATTTTGATCGAAACAGCCACCAACCCTTGAAAGGGTTCCAACTGCAGCGGAGCATAATGTGTCGAAATGGCAGCTAAGGAAACCTTATCACCAAAAAGCAAGCCCACTTTATTATCCAGACAAGTAAAAACTCGAGTTCCAGAATGCAGTTGACAATATCTGAGTCGCTATCTCTGGAAATCAGAGTTTTATTTGCCTGAAGTTTTGTGCTCACGCTGAAATCCATCATGAGAGATATGGGCTAACGTATGTTCGAAGTTTTAGTTCTTTGTATTTCCTACGTCAGCTTATATCTATCAAAATTAGTCATTGTCACATCTATAGCAGATAATTGCAATTGGCGCAATCATAGCATATTTGCCCTTATCAGAGTTTTTGATTGTGGCAATTAACGGCAGGCTCAAGATTTGCGGATAATAATGAAGAGGCGAGTTCCAGGACGCAGTTCAGAAGAAGAAACGGCGACCACCGGAACAAGGTGTTTTATTGGCCTAACGTTTCGGATTCTCTCTCGAAACCATCATCAGAGACAGTAGCAGAAATGGTTGATAGATGCACAAAGTGAGTAGTATTTATAGAACGTAATGGCAGAGAAATTATCCACGCGGGGGATTGCGCGGATAAATGCTGTTTCCACTATGAGCGCCCGTGAACCAAATGGCCCAGTGATTGTCACGCCAATAACTAATTATGGCTGATGAAATTGCGGATGCAACTAATTAAGCCATTATCACGCCAACGATGATGGCGCAGATTTGGATAGGTATTTGAGTCATGCAAAATGCATACTGCAAATAATTAAACCGCCAAGACAACGAGCCAGTGGCTCAATGGTTAGAGCGTTAGACTTCTGATCAAAGGGTCATGGGTTCGATCCTCGGGTGGTGCACCAGCTGGGGTTGTGTATGGCTGGCTGATGACGGCTAATAAGCCAGAAATGGTGATCCCAAACTCCCTTGTCTTATTCGGCAATATCCATCCGCCTACTAGCCGCTATGCAGTTGTTAGTAGGGCTCGAGGGGCAGCCCTCAAGGCAGAACGGGACGAGCGGTGAGCGTTCATCAACCAATAATGAAACCCTTGTGCATACGTTGCACTTATCCCATGCGCCTCTGAAACTTCGTGCAAATAAAAAATCCTGTTCTGGCGATCGCGTGGCTGTCGTAGCGTCACTTAACCTGCTCGAAGAGGTCTCCAACTTCTTGTGGCTTCTGGGTTATAAGTGAGGAGGCTGTACTATGTAATTGCAATGCTTCTGTTAATGCAGGACAACCAGTTTCATTATGTAGGTAGACGCGTTATGCTTAGATTTACACCCGCTCGGCTGGAAAAGTTGGCGTCGGGGTTTACATTAAGGGTTTTTCTTTAGGGCGTTAGAGATTAGGGGTTAGGGCTAGGATTAGGGGATCGGATGTGGGATTGAAGTTCAGAATTGAAACTTGGGGATTATGTCATAGTTATTTTTCGGTTAGGTTTAACAAGTGAAGGTTAGAGGTTAGGGTTCGGATTTAGAATAAGGGCTTTTGTGAAGGATTAGGTTTAATGGTTAGGGTAAGTATTTAAGTATTCGATTTTCATCCATCCCAATAGGACATCGAATCTGGCTGCTGCTGCTGCCATAATCGCGGCCGAGTAGCTGTATTGTAATATTTTCCTAGACACTATGTTGCGTTGTTTCATATACATGGGCTCCATCGCAAAACACAAAACCCTGTTATCTGTCCAATGGCTTCGCATTTCTTTGTCGAATGTACTGAGCCTGTGATCGGGCGCCTGCATTTAAGCGCTCTTTTCCTTCCGGCTGAGCTCGGTCTACCGTCGCCTTTCTTCCCACCCCTTCTCATTACCAGTTCCATACTTCCTGGGTCATTTGTTTGTGGTTTCCTTATCAAACTTACCTTATAAGTCGTGCTGTTTCATTTTTGCATACAGAGCGTAAATTAGCCCTTACAAGACCATATCATATGTGGCGTCAGTAGGCGCGAAAAGCAGGCGACTCTAAAATCTTTATGTTCATCAAACGGTTTAATTTCCGCCACCCACAGGTTTCACCAGCGGACTTGTAGGATAATCCAAAACCACAGTCGTACGCAAAGCAAACAACGAGCCACAGTTTTGGGCTGAGATATCCATTACAGGGTTGGCCAATGGAAATCCTGAATAGTTTACCATCAAAGGAGAAGTGAGCACAAAAAAGTGACATCCTGGAGAGGAATTTAATCGCAATGAAAACGTTGTATTTGCTGAATAAATGAGCACTGTTAGAACATCCATCGGTAGCGACCATTTGCTTGCTTACTTTGTTAATTTATCCTCTGGTGAGGCTGTTTGCGGAAAAGATCGAATTTAAGCACGATAATCTAGGCCAATTCAAATGGCCGTATGAATGTTATCGACCATGCAGTAAATAGGACCAAAGTTCACTTCGGCATTTTAAGTCGTGAATAAATATCTCGGGCACGATGCTGAATGCCAGCTACCCAGGATTTTATGCACCGGGGCATACTGCGGCATAATAGAACGTCAGTTCATGAGGGTACAAGCGCCAAGTAACGTTCTCCGCGCACACACGCTGGCGTGTTTACGATTGAAGGACACAACTTCGGGTCACCACCTGCGTGCAGGGTGACTTAAGTTGCAGCTGCGCTGCGCTAGACAAAGGACTCTGCTATCAAAAATGTGTACTTCCAGTTGTGATTTAGTCTTGTTGGTTCAGAAATCGGTGCCATAATCGCTATGAAGTTGCGCTATGCAGGACTTTTCGTGTTGTGAATGTTTTACTGCACAATATTTCCTTTTTTCCCTTTATATAGTGAACGGCTGGGCCCATATGTAGATATTTTCGTTTTCCCAACGGAAGTGCTCTGCAACCGCGTGCCTGAGTTGATACGTCGTAAAGGGACCTATATGAGAACTCCGATGAAAAGAAACTATAAATAGGTCACATATAAATGTTTCACTAAAAGGACCAAAAATATAAATGCCCACAATGCATCACTTTTAGGTCATGGTGTGGAAACATTTGCGTGAATCCCGAGCACAGTAGGCTTAACTAACGTTTCGTTGTCTCACTCCAATACCTCATCAGCATCGAAAAGGATAATTGACCCTCATAAACATTGAGTGCCTTTGGTGGATGCGCCTGGATTCTGTTTGAACGGTCGGGAATGACCCTCACAGTGTCGCGTTTTTGACGCTGGCTTTAGCAGTTCTGCAGAGGATTACTGCCGTCCTGAGTAACTTTCAATCTTAGTATGCGCTTTGGATTCATTAATCCGCTCAGACATGGTCTGGAGGCTGCATCGATTGAGGGGGTTCATTACTATTAGTGACTCCAGAAACCCTCAGATAGTTGTGCCATTAGATTGTACGATCAAGCGCTATGGGAAGGACGAAATGGGTATAGGTTCTCGAATACAGAATTTAGTACTTGCCGGTTCTTAATATCCCACGAACGTTCAATCTGGTTTCCTTTCAGTGTCCAATATTTTCCAAGTTCATGTAACCTGTTGAATTAAACACTCAGAGGTGGTAAGCACTCCAGAGTAATCTCTGACATGTATATGCATTAAGGTCTATACATAGGCCCTCATATTCAGAAATTTGCAGTCGAAATATAAACATCAGTAAACTTAAGTCCCAGCATTCAATATTGCTGCTAATTTTCTGACTGCTGTAGAGGTAGGCGAGGCTCACTGCAAGTTACCCTCTCACACCCGAACATTTTAAGAGATCTCCCATTGGAAATACTGCAAAAACAACTGCATGTCGGGATACAAGTAAGCCATTTCCCACCGTATGCAAGAAATCATAGAATGTGCTTTTTAAATATCAAAATGCTATACTTTTCGAACGCCTAGGATGCTAATATATCCGCAGTGTGAATTCCGTCTACACTGCGTCTTACAAAGTTTAGGGAAAATTTATTAAAAAATGATGAGGAATTCCAGTGGTTTGTTTTCTCAAAAGCAAGGATGGATTTCTTTTAATCCGTTTTGCATTTTAATCACTAGCCGTCGTAGCATTTGAGTGGCATACTTAATCCACTCAGGGACAATTAACTTCCTGCGCAAATTCAACTTCCATAAGGTTTGTCATGCCGCCACTATGCTGAATGTTTAGCACACTTGACACCTCAAGTCTATCATCTCCCGCTCTTTCGCTAAGGGATTTTCGTCCTTTTACCATTCTATAGAGACGACTTCGAGATCACATGTGATGAAGTTGACCAGATTGTGGCAATCTGCGCCTCCGTTCCAGGAGTATATGGAGCGCGCATGACTGGCGGTGGTTTCGGTGGTTGCGTGGTGGCTCTAGTTAAACCGGGCTCCGTCAATGAACTAGTGGCGAAAGTTGACGTAAGTTTTGCAAATAGTGATGCCGACGGCAAGCGTATGTAAGATTAAAAAGCCATCTTCTAACCCTATATATATATAAGCTTTCTATCCGAAGACCCAAACTAGGCATTTTAAACGTTTTATTACCGTCCCAAGGAATAGTTATACCTATTGTATATTTACTATCTCATGATTTGCCAGCCATATTTCTGTTTTTCCATCAAAAATACTCAAGTAGGGCGATACTAATTATCATGCAGCGTAACCGTCAGATATATCAGTCACCACAGGATGCCGGATTTTGAACAAGCTTCTATCCAGACGCCTGCAAAAACTACACTGCATACAAAATGACTAATTGTATGATGTTACCTCACTCTTCACGTTGATACCGCGGGCCCTTGTGGTTCAAACAATCCGTGACCTTTTACATCAACATTTCTTTGCGAACGATGGTCAGCTCACAACTGAGGATCTCATAGAACTCAGGGAGCATTGAAGGGATCACATATGAGCAAATCAAGGGCACCCCGATGGGGTCCCCAATCGGTGGGCTCATTGCCGAGATGGTTCTACAAAAGCTTGAATGACGGCTGATCGTAGAGTACGAACCCAAATTTTGGACACGCTACGTTGACGACACTTTCATCATCATCGATCAGCACAGACTCGCACATTAGAAAGAACGCCTGAACTCGAATATACCCCATCTATAGTTCATGACGGACGAAGAAGTGGAGGGCAGACTTCCGTTCTTGGATGTTCTCGTCTGTCAACAACCGGACGGTAAAATGGTGACGTCAGTCTACCGAAAACTGACGAACGCGTTGCTAATGCTGAGTTACAACAGAAACCGCCTGCTGCAGCACAAGCGAATTTGTATATCCATGCTATACTGACGGGTAGAAACGTACTGCAGCACGCCAGCCTTTAAACGGGCCTAGATGAAGCTTCTCTGGGAATTATTCACAGCCAACGGCTATTCACGAACGTTCATTGAACGGAATCGAATGCCACCGAGAACGCTGAAAGAAGAGAGTTTCAGCCAAAGTCATGGCGAAGCATTCCATACATGAAAGTCGTCTGCGAAATCTTAGCTAGATCCCTTGCGCTTCTCGGAATAGGAGAAATCCACAGACGTAGCTCAACAACCCTACAGCACGTGATGCGGCCAAAAGACCCCAGTCCTAATAGGGAGAGGTCAGCTGTCGCCTACCGACTTTAATGCAGTTACGGGATATGCAACTATAGTGGAGAAACCGGGCCACAGCTACAAACGCGAATGCACGAGCATCAGTTGGCCGTACGAAGGGTGAACCCAGAGCCAGAGGTGGCAACCCATGCTGCACAGAAGGGGCACTTCTTTAATTTTGATTTCGCTGAAATGGTGGGCGCAGGTGACGATAATGGAAGCCTGGATGTCTACCGACTGCTCGCTCAACCGCCACATTAATCTGCCGACCCCCTATCTGGTTTAAGAACGTTCCTGTCAGGAGACCGTCACGGCATGGAACATTCGGGGTCGCTATCCCTCTCCACGGTCAAACAGAATGGGGATAGATCCTGCCACAGTGATGCTGAGGCGGCATCACAAGAGGTAGGCAGATGTGTCGACGACCGGAGTGAACCAAGCCGTAGTGGGTCGCGGCGGTCGACACCACCTGACGCGGTAGAACAGGCGATCGGTGGGAGTGACGACACCGGCGACACGAGGGGGACAGCCAGTGTTGACAGGCCAGGAGAAATGCGAACAGTGGCATATAATGGGAGGTGCGAGCTCGACTCGCCAGTCTCTGAAGAGGTGTAGACGAAACAACTACTCGAAACGTCAGACAACCAATATACCTCTCCCGGTGAACGCTCCTCTTCAAATTAGTATGAATTTTTCAAGGTGATTTTTGATGTCCCAGTAAATTTAAATATATTTTACAGCAAAACTTGCTCGGAAATATTTTTCAATAACTGTTTGGTAAAAAGTTACGCCATTTTAAAATCCACGCTTGAAGAATGTGTAATTTTAAGAAGGTTTTTAATCATGGGATTTTTTAAGACAGCTTATTAAAACTTTTCTTACGTACTAGTTTCGAAACAAATATACATTTCAGAATTTTGGTAAACATTTCAAAAGATAGCAAATATGGTTGGGTTTTTTTAGTTAACTATATGCATCCATTATCCCACAACTTTCTGGACATCTTAATACGATTTAAACGAGATGATATTCGAAGTATGAAGGTGGAAACCTCAACTACACAGTTAATATACGTGTTGCGTGATCGAACAGGTCTATGTACTAGCTTGCTCCTACAACTGAGAATGAAGATAAGGATGAACAATTGCTAGTGTAGAAGTGAAATGAATGCTTTTGCTGCTGAAAGAATTATGTAATTGACCAGCAATAATTGATGTCATAGAATAGGCGAGTTAGCATATGTGGAGGACCACTAAGGAATTATTAGATTAATATGCCTGACAGATACTTCACATTTAGTGCAATTTGTGCACCGGTTTCGACTTACGTGTATCAGTTATCACTATAAATACTGGTTCGTAAAGTTTTCCAAAAGGCACACATCTGGGCAACTGGAAAATGTTTTCCGAAAGAGGCTATTGTTTTGTCTTCGTTCTAACCAGTTGCACTTCTGCTGGTGATCGCACTCGTGCGTACAATAATTTGCATCAAGCGTGTCAGGATTAATAAGCTACTTAGAAAATGTCAGTAAAAATTATTTTACTTTATAATAATTTTTCCTTAAGGCCGCCTACAAGCCTGCTACCCAAATGTTTGTCGTCGAGGCCAGCGGAGGAGCCCGGATAATACAGGAAGATAGAAGGAAGGCAAGTTCCCTCGTGGACACCAACTTCTGTACTGCTTAGTCAACCCAACAGAAAGGTCCGTAATCGTCCGCACTTCCGTTAACTGATCACAAAGACTATATGATGATTCGTGATTTTGCATTTGAAGTAAAACTCTTTGATTGCTTCTTTCATTCATGTCCACGCGCCGTCACAAACCGTACGCATTTAAAGCATCAAGGTAGAACAGCATACTTTTACTTATCCGTGCAATGAGCGCTGCGTCGAAATTATCCCTCTACTGCCCAGTCCGCGGCACAGTATCACACCCAGCCAAAGGCGGTGTAGCCGCTGGTGCTTTTATTGTTCCAAGATTATTTCATTTACAAACGCCTGGCGGCTGCAACTGCGATCTTATTGAGCAAGAATTTAGTTTTCTCCACTGCCTACCTCGATGTTTCAGCGAAGTTCAAAATATAAGTGGTCAAGATCTTATCTGCACATCTGCTGCGGACAATTTTCCGAGCCAAATGCTTGTAAATGCTAGGAGCGATAAAATAGCAAACTCAAATTAATATGGGGATTTTGTAAGTAATTTCAACCTCTGGTAAGTGCAGAAAAGAACTGCTGGACTCTGAGCCTAGTTAAACAATTCGTTGGTTTGACGAAACGAAGCGAGAGTCTCTGAAATGATACACGACACACAGATATCAATAAACACTAAAGCTGTCACAGAAGGCTATATAAGCATACACGAACCGGTGAGAAATCAATAATAATTATAATAAAGCTAATAGGCTTACTAAGCGGCCAGTTGGCATTACCCAGGGCTGTCCCTTGATTAAATTTTTGATTTTTGATACGATAGTTTGACCGTCATAATTCGATGATTCAGAACGGTGATGCAGGGATGGTGACTTGCGTGTGAATTACTTTTAAGCAATAGTAGACTTACAAAGCATCTGTTTATTCCCTTGCCCACCTGTGCGCAGTGTCAAAACAGATTCAAGAAGACCGGAGACGGGTCTGGCGCGGCCGAAGATGTGCCTGACCGTGCCGCCACGCCAGATTCAGCTCCCATGGAGTGGGTGAGCCATAAATAGCAAACGTCGGTGGTACGGCATGAGTCGTTCCCATGTCCGCATTTGTTAGGGGAGCTCATTCCAGCTAACGCCTGCCGTGCCCTCATATCGCCCCGTGTTGGCCCAGCGCCCCCTGCCAGTTTAGGGGACACACACTATAGGTAGGCTGTCGTAATTGACTATACAAAAGGGTGTTGCAGGGACGGTGGCTTGCGCGTGAATTAGTTAGGTTTATTAAGGAGAAGATAGGCAAACGCCTTTGAACTCCCTTTTGGTTACAGTATGGCTAAAAAGCCTCTGGTACATCATGAAAATGTTAAAAAGTTGGTTTACATAATAGCGTGCGGAAAATAAGCAGCTGGTGGCTCATCGGAAATAGTAAACATACATGTTTACTCGCATATTACGAGTAGCATGAGTACATGCTAATTTTGGTGACAAGATTCTCGTGAGTGAGGCATATACGACTAGTTTGAAATAATAAAAATGCTATAAAAAGGTAGTATTGTAATATAAGAAATTGATTCAACTGGGACGTGACTAAGAAGATCTGGGATATTATAGTGGACACTGCTATACTGGTCCAGGTTTTTCTTAAAAAGCTCAACGGATGTAGCCATAAAAACATCCAGAGGCAGAGCATTCCAGGCGTCAACCGCTCTCTTGGAGAAGAAGAACTTTCGTGTATCCAGTCTGGCCTCAGTTACACGTAGTTTGAGTGGATGCCCTCTCAAGTTCGTGGTTGTTGCTAACTGGAAGAAGTCTCCAGGTGCGAGGCAGCAGCCCTGACCGCACATGATACGGAACGTTTGTATCAGGTCACCTCGTAGCTGCCTGTAACTCAAGGGAAAGAGATAAAGGTTAGCTAATCGGGTTTCATAGGATAATGAGCCTTCTCCAGTCACAAGTTTGGTTGCACGCCTTTGAACATTTTCGAGGATATTGAGATCCTTCGCGGTCCAGGATCTCTAAGCTTGGATAGCGAACTCCAATTGCGGCCGCACAAAAGTTCGAAAGACTTTGGCAAAGCAGTCCTCATCAAAGGCAGAGAAAGCCCGCTTGACAAGGTAAAGGGCTGACATCGCAGACTTGGCTACCTTTGAGCAATGCAGCGAGGGTTTTTGGGAGCTCGAGATCCACACTCCCAAGTCCTTCTGCGCGTCAACTTCTTGCAATGGTATACCATTCAGGTAGTAATCCATGAGGTTCGGAGTGCTAGTTCTACTGACTCGTAGAATAGTGCATTTTTTTCTCATTGAACGGCAAAAGCCAGTCCTTTGACCATTGTTGAAGTCGGTTTAGGTTTTCCTGAAAATGCTTTTCGTCGGCTGCAGTTCTGATGACCCTCCATAGCTTAATATCATCCGCAAACATGGCGACATCACAATCCAATTAATTGGTGCAGTCGTTGACGTACAAAATGAACAGAGTAGGGCCAAGAATGGAGCCCTGGGGAACTCCACCTTCAACCACAACCTCCGCTGACTGCTGGTTACAGACATGGACGGTTTGAGAGTGGCCAAATAAGAAGCTTTTGATCCATCTGAGGAGATTACCCCTAATGCCTATTCGGTTGAGTTTGTGTAGGAGTCGCTGGTGTGGGACTATCAAATGCCTTCTTAAAGTCAATGCAGACTTCGTGCAGCGCATTTCCTTCATCAACTGCTCGCGGCCAATGTTCCAAACAATAGAGCAAGTTCGTTACGCAAGACCTGCCACTTCGAAATCCATGCTGCGCATCAGATAATAATTTATGCTGCTCTAAGAAGCGCATTAGCTCTCGCTTTATTATTTTTTCCATGAGTTTGCAGCAGATCGAGGTGAGGCTAATTGGCCTGTCATTATTTGCGGAGACCTTGCTTCCACCTTTATATAGTGGTGTGATTCGTGCAGATTTCCAATCAGCAGGTAACGTGCCTGCTTCGAATGAGGTTTGGAAAAGCATTGACAACGGTTTGGCCAGTTCCGCAGCGAGTTCCTTTAGTAACTTTGGCGGTATATCATCTGGGCCCGGTGATTTAGACTCATTCAGAGCCAACAGCTCTTTGTGAACATTTGCTTCGTCGAAAGAAACAGTCTCTATTGTTGGACCCTCGTCTAAGTCGTAGTCGGGAGGATTAAATGCGCTTTCACTCGTAAAGATAGATTTAAAGAATTCTGAAAGGTGCTCCGCTTTTGCTCCATCCTCACTAATCTCTAGGTTTTCGCTAGTCCTTAGTAAGGGAACTGGGTCCTTGTTACGCGTGCTCCTTCTAATGTAATTGTAGATTAACTTCGGATTTTCTACTGCACGGTTCAACAGGTCTTTTTCAAAATCTTGTCGTTTCCTGAGGATAAGCCGTTTAACTTTGTTCCTTTGTGCCTTGTATGCGTTTATGAACGCAGGAGTCTCTTCAGCGAGTGATTTCTTCCACAGCCTCTGCTTTTTATTCACTTCTTTTTTCAACGTTTGAGTCAGCCACTGGGGTCTTTTATCCAGTCTCTTACGTGAAATCGGGCAGTGGTTGCTGAGGAGAGTATGCAATAACTCACTGAACCATTCCCAATCCTCTGTCACATTGCCGGAAAGAGCTGATTCCCAGTTGATGTTGTTGAGTCGAGTCTTCATTTGAGCGGGAAAATTGGCATTCATTAATGAACACCCACCGGTTGCCATTTGTGAGCGTTTCTAAACGGATTGGTTCATATCCGCAACTAAGAAGTCCACGCTTTCGATTATTCGAATTGTATCAGTCCGAATTTTCGTATTCATGTTTTAACTCGTTGCCAGGAGGTACAATCGGTTCGCAGGTCAAAAGTATGTTCAGGTCTTCGCACCTTGAAGTGTATGTTGTTTTCAAGCACTTCTCCCAAATGAATTTACCATTGACGCTGATGCCATGTTGGACCTAGGACAGACTTAAAATAAAACGTCCAGGAGAATAAAATAAACGCAGATTGGTAAATGAAAGTCAGACGGCCATCACATTCTCCAGAGTTTTTTGGAAACGAATAACCCTAACGCACTCATAAACTTGTTCGCTCGTAACCACATGGATGTGGAATGGCTTCTTTGCCAGTGGTGGCGACTGCTAAAAACAAAAACGCGCGTTTTCCCAGTCTGGTAACACGTTGAAAAGTCAGTTGGCAAACACGTGTCTTCAGTAATTCATAATCAGGCCGTTGCAATTACATGGCGAATGTAGACGTGAGCTATGTACAGGGTTTATCCGTATCTAATGTGGTGGGGTGTTGGTAATTGGTCGTACGCCTCGCTCCCACGTTGCCTGCTTCAAAGGCACCTTCGGTAAGGTCTTCTGTGTTAGTTGACACCTGTGGCACGCTTTTACCATATTTTCGATGTCTTCGTCAATTTTTGGCCACCAAACATAACTGCGAGTGAGTACTTTCATTCTCACCGTACCGGGATGGGCATTATGCAAGTATTTGATGATAGCTTGTCGGCCCTGTGGTGGCACCACTACACGACTGCCCCATAGTACGCATCCGTCTTGTAGGCTGAATCCGTTCTGATGGCCATAGAATGGCTGAAGTTCAGGGGAGACAGAAGACGGCCAGCCTGATTGCAAGGATCTGTTTACCCAACTGAGGAGAAGGTATCTGGATGTCCACTGTCTACTTCGTTGACAGCTTACGGGTGAGTTAACGAAGTTCTGTAAAAGATTCACGGTCTCAAAAGCAGGTGCTCCGTTAACGCCATCTTCGACGATGGGAAGCCTACTCAAGGCCTCAGCCACTCCGTTTGCACTACCCGTAACATATTTCATTGCAGATGTGTAAGCGGTAAGAGTGAGTGCCCATCGGTGCATTATCGGTGAGGAAATTTGTTGTATTTCTCGTTTTTCACCCAGCAAACCTACGAGAGGTTGGTGGTCAGTGTGAATTTCAAATGGTTGACTAAAAAGATACAACTGCAAGCGTTGTAGGCCAAACATCATTACTAAGGTCACTTTATCTAGCTGCGAATAGTTGGTCTCCGCCTGGGACATGGTTCTTGGCGATTGGCATCTCAGCCCAGAAAGCATTCGGTGCATGAAAACTGAACCTACGCCGTACGGGGATGCATCGCATTTGAGGATGATAGGCTTTTTGGGGTCGTAATGAATCAGGAGAGAAGAGGAGGTAAGGGCCGCCTTTGATCGTGCAAAAGCATTTTGTTCGACTTCTGACCAGTTCCAGCAGCTATTCGTTTGGAGTAATCCATAAAGGGGCTTCAGAATTCTAGCCGATTGATTCATAAATCGACTAAAGTGGGTAACCTACCCAGTGAATGAACGCACCTGCCTAATATTGTTGGGGCGAGGCTTCAAGCTTAGGCTTCAAGCTTAAGGCTTCAAGCTTATGTTCGAGTGGGTAGAGACCAGTTTTATCTACAAGGTTCAAGCTTATGTTCGAGTGGGTAGAGACCAGTTTTATCTACCTTAAAGCTAAGGTACTCCAACGAAACTGGCTTCAAATTTAAGGCTTCAAGGCTTAAGGCTTCAAGCTTATGTTCGAGTGGGTAGAGACCAGTTTTATCTACCTTAAAGCATAGGCTTCAAGCTTATGTTCGAGTGGGTAGAGACCAGTTTTAAGGCTTCAAGCTTATGTTCGAGTGGGTAGAGACCAGTTTTATCTACCTTAAGGCTAAGGTACTCCAACGAATCCACAAGGAGAGTGCACTTCTATTTCCTGAGTTTGAAACCTGCGTCTTGTAAACGTGCTAGCATTAGGTTAAGTGTCTCTAGATGACTATGTTCACACGGACCCGTTACTAATATATCATCAAGCTATGCGCAAACGTGATGTTTGTCCTTCACGAGGCTATCAACCAAGCATTGAACTAAACCTGGAGCAGAACTTACTCCAACTGGGAGTCGTTTTTATCGAAATAAACCTCGGTGCGTATTGATGGTTGTGGCATCTCAGGATTCGATATTTAGGAAGACTTGGTTGTAAGCATGCTTCAGGTCCAAAGTTGTGAATTGTTAGCCACCCAAGAGAGATGCTTACAGGTCCTCAATGCGTGGGAGAGGATAAGGATTTAGTTTCGTTGCTGAGTTGATCGTCAGCTTGTAGTCGCAACAGATACGTACGCTACCATCAGATTGAAGAACAGGGACTATTGGGGCCGCCCATTCCGATACTGCACTGTCTCGATGATTTCCGCTTTCTTTAAGCGATTCAATTCCTCTTCGACCTTCGGTGCGACTGCATAGGGAACTTACCGAGCTTCGAAAAACCGAGGCCGGAATTCTGATTTAAATTGGAATATCACAGGTGGGTCGTGGTAGTGAGTATTAGAATCATCGTGAAACAATTCTCTATGATTTATCAACAGGGAATATAGTGCCGGGTTAACACCAATGTGATGTACATAGGATAGCCCAGAAGGCAGTTCCGTCCGAGGAGATTTGGTTGTTGGCTTTCTCTGACCACATGAACAGACAAATAATGACGTTCTCCATCGTGCTCAGCTTCGGCCGTATGAACCCCTTGAACTTTACGTTTTGCCCAATGTAAGTACGGAAATAAGAACGAGCCGGAAGGAGATAGGGGACTTTTGGAAGAGAGGCCTCATTGATGGGAGTAACAGCTGCGCCAGTGTCGATTTCAAACTTCGGGGGATGACGATCCACCGGAAGTGTCATAGTGTAGGAAGATTGTAGCGGCGTGTTTGGAGTATCGCCTCGCCGTCCCCAGCTGACTTTGGGTAGGTGGCATGCATGTTAGTGTTCATCCGTCTTTTAGAGGAGCACACTCGTTCAGTGTTCCGGTTTTTTCTCAAAACTAGCAAACGGTCTTCTGGTGTCTAAAGTCTGACCATCGGACGTGGTGCTGACCGCAACGGTAGCAGGACGGTAGTTGTTTTGAAGGAACGGATGACTGCTGTTTAGATAAAATCCTGGTGGTGTTCACCAGAGAGACAGCAAATTCAGGTTTGAGGGATGATATCTTTCCAGTGTTTGACTGATTCAGCTGCTGAAGGTTTTGTCGTAAGCGCTCTTTATGACTGGCGATTTAGCAGTCCTCCCACGGCAAATCTCTCTTCTCTGATAACAGATATTCCCGCGCTATTTCATCACGCAACCCAACGATCAACTGCTAAACGAGCATTGCCTGCCAGAATTTGTTCGCCTTTAATTCTTCCCATCTGCAGTCCTGGATGGCGAGTGTCAGAATAGTAATAAAATCACCAATGCATTGATTTGATTCCTGACACATCTGACAAAACCGAAAGCGGCTCTGAAAGATGTCGTCTTTTCCGCCTCACACTGCCTCGAGCTTTGTTTATGCTGTTTGAAAATCGGTAACCTCTTGGAACGTAGGGGTGTCAAAGTAACGTTGTGCCAACTCTCCTAGATGGGTTCGGAGGAGTTTCAATTTAGAGTTAACGTCGAGAACGATTTCGAAATGTCAGATGATGGTTAAAAAATCATCCGCAGAGATCGCCTTACCTTTTGATTCCATATATGTTTTTCTGATGCCTTTACAGGAACGACTTTACGTTTTGTTTGTCTGTAGTGGTCCTTAACATTGTGTGTAATAGTGTTCTACGTATGTGGCTGTAATCCTTTCTGTGTGTTTTTTTGGCTACCACTGTGATAATTTTCTTCTTAAGTTCAACTGCTTTTTGCCGGTCAATCATTAGATCCGGACATTTGGCAGTGAACCGCAGACCACGGACGTTTAAACTGTTTTCTTTACTGTACGCTTGTGTTAGTTCTGGCCTAGGTTAAACTCCATGTTACTTGTCTTCATGTAAACCTATCACTTTAAATTGTTCCACGCCCTTTCAAAACAGACAAAAATTAATTAGCCGAGCCGGCATGTGCGGAGAAATCCTGCATGAGACATCAAGAAGCTTTTGTTTTATCCTTTTGCAAATGATAAATTTTGTCTACAGAACGTCCAAAATGAACCGATAGCCTCACTCAATTTTGGCAATAAATAGTGTGTGCTCTGCATACACTTGCGCGACGGTCGATCAGCTTTCGTTATTTTGCCAGTATTCTGAGATTGAGTCATCACACATGTCGAATTTAAACTGCTAGTTGTTTCCTACTAACAACTTTCCAATAAAAATGCATTTCTTTTAAAAATATTGTCATTGCCGTTCACGAGGAATACGGAATTTCACGCATTCTTAACGAGGATAAAAAATTTCATGTTAGCAACTTCTGTCTCAGCATGTTTTTCAGCTCAAGCTAGAGATACGCTCCACTCAATTACTGGTTGTAGAATAAAACACGAAAAATCATCCGAAATGTGATTTGGTAAAAATGCGTAAATGGTGATTTAGAATTCCAAAGATGCGTGAAAAGCATGCTTGGGCCAGGATTGTCATGGGAATCTACCTACAAACTTAGCTCAAGGACCTAAAACGGAAGTTCGTCAAAGCCGCACAACAAGTACAAGGATTTAAAAAGAAAGTAAATATTATGGGCCTCGCGAAAAAGACATTTGCGATACTTATGAGGATTTTTAACATTATGGAGCATTTTCGGCAGTTAGGTCTTTGAGCGAAAGGCTTAAAACTGCATGTCTGTGAACATATTTGGGGATTTCATCAAGGATTCCTTAAAAACCTAGTTCTATATGATGCATGAAGCTTTCAACATATTTTGCGGTGTTCATTGTCCACCTTAACAAAAATGCCATCTGCCTGCTTCTGCGAAATAGCAAAATACTTATTTAAAATGATGGCTCATTGATACTCCTAGCAAGAAAACTTTTTACTATTATGCACATCAGAGGAGACCAAGAAAGCAAAATGTTTATCTGTACGATCCAGAACGGGAACAATTAATAGCATTCTCATTATCTCTGGTTTGGCCATTTCAATCAGCAATTCATAATTATCCAACAAAACTGATGTGCTTAACAAGATGTGATCGCTGGAACAAGAGATTCGTTGGCATGAATTTTCAAATTGTCACTCGAACCCATCCTTAGACAGTCACAGGCAAGATCGAGGAAGTTTAGTATTCATAGGGCGCAGTTATCATGCCGCTGTATGCAGGGGACTGTACTTGAGGCGATTATTGCTCGTTGCTCCACGTAATAATCGTTAATTGTCGAAATTACATCACCGTTTTCGATTCTTGGCACAAAGACTACTCAAAATTTGACCCGGTGTGTCTGGAACCATGAGTCACCTGCCCCTGTGATATAACAACTAACGTCCTAACTATTGTGGATGACAGTAAGATGCTCTTGGATGCCACCATCTGATCTTATAACTAAGCTGTCAAGGAGCCTCAAAACTTCACTGACGACCGTCTCTGATGATGGGTTTGAGTGAGAATCTGAACCGTTAGACCATTAGACGTCTTATTTCAGCGATTATAGCTTGCTATTCTAAACTACGTTCCGGAACTCGTCTTTTTGTTTCTATCCATAAATACTACTGATATTTCGTATTCCTTAATGTATGTTGATGTAAAACGTACTCGATCTTTCCTCCAGAATCGGGAAAATATAAAGCGCAGCAGTAGACGTGAGTAATGTAGTCTACTAACACTGTAAACTTAATGCAAATGACCTGTACGAAAAGAAGACTATGTGTCTTGTGATTGCTTAAGTTGATGCGTGTTAAGCATATCTAAAGAACACAGTCTATTTTCTCATATTGTTTTACTGTGAAAAGACTGGAAAATAGGCAGCTAGCTTGGTATTTTGTCTTTATGAATCTACCGTGCAAAAATATTCAATTTGAACCATTTTAACATTCGATTATCTCTCCTGCTTTACTGTTTGGTTTTAGCTTTAATTATGTAGTAAATAATTACTTATAATAGGCGCTGTCATGCAGCCTGAAATGTGTGCTTCTGAATCCAACTTTCCAATAGGTTGTTTTTCACTGGCATAGTACCTGCGCACTCAGTGGATGTGAGAATCTGTTAGAGGGCCAATCCAGTTCACTCCTTATACTGTTTTCGTGGGCAATATGTTTACCTATTCAGGTTTTATGTCACCTAATCTCCCATGACGCCGTCACTTACGTTTACACAATTAAGGCATGTTGCCAATGTTCAACAGGTTCAAGGATATTTCTCATTGCTGGCTGTCTAGTATTGTATTCCACCAGGGACGGGACGGGCTAAAGCACTCCGGATAGAGTTTTAGTTTTTTTCTGTTGGGGTAATTTGTTGTTTTACCCCGACTTCTCCCACAATTCGAGGGCATAAAAGTACTGCGTAGTCAGATATTGTACATTCGGGAGTTAGGCGCTATCGCTATAATATCAGTTAGAAAGTATTATCCAGTATTGGCTGGCCGACAAGTATATGACCAGTCTTGCTGAGATGTCATCGCCTGAAGTTGAAAATATAGATGCTATTTCCATCATATTACGAAATCTTGTTATCTAACATTGTTTCTCTCAATTCGTTCGCTCTTGCACTATCGATGCCTTCAATTGATATATTGACTAAACATCTCGACTGATGCAATGAATGCTCAACGGATAGGACATAACTTCATTTTGTATTGGGTAAGTACTGACAGTTGTTGAGCAAAACATGTCTAAAGGTATAATTGTCATTCTGCTCCTGCAAACAAAAATCTCAAGACCAGCACCCTGTACCTCGTCTTCAGAAGGTTTTCGGACTTACTGTACACGTTGTACAATTGATATTTTCAAGCATCCGAACCCTCTAAATATTACCCCTGTTCCCATTTTTCCGCTAATATAGCCAGCTGATATGTGCAGATAAATCATCTTCCGACTTACTGCATAGCATTTTATTTAACATCTAACTAGTCGTTTGTTAATGAACGGGGAAGCATATAATGTCGTATTTTGTGGCTATTTCAGTACAGGTTCGCATCAAATCAGCTAATAACTCAGCACTGCTAATAAATGCATAGCCCTTAATTGAAAGTACGAAAACCTTTATAGAAAACATCTTATGAATGAGAAGGTAGTCCACACAGAATATGCATTTAATACATCAGTTTTAACGAATTTTCCATGACCCACCAGCTCAGTGTGCCAATAAAATAAAAGGCATTAGCAACATGCTTAACTGAACCATTTGACCAACACCTGATGTGGTAATTGGCGCCGCCGTAGTAATGTCCGCCTTCTCGAAATAAATTAGTTCACTTCCTGTAACGAAGGTGGCAGCGATAGATTGACGTCGGAAGAGATATGTTCTGTTGGTTTTGTCCGGTAGTTTGTAAGTCAGCGTGTAGTTCTTCGTATCCCTTGGTATATGGATTACCACAATGCTGTAGTTTATGTTGTTTTGGAGGAAGAACTGTAATAAAACGCGAATGCACACAAAATGATTAGTCAGAACTTGTCCTATCATCGCTTAGCATGCTTCATCAATTTAATTTATATGGAAAATTAGCAGTGGAGACCACAGTTTAGATGCGTATGCGTAGCTTTAAAGAGTACTTGCTTTCTGAGATCAAAACTGTTACGGAATGTATTTCACATATTTCCGTTAGAGCTTTAAATTGGTCTTTAATCATAAACTTCGAAAAAATGTGTCAATTTTGTTTTCCAGCTACATTTTTGTCAAATCCACGACGATCGCATAGAGGACATTTTCTGCTAGATTCCAAAATATCGTAAAACTTGGATGCGTTGCATTTTATGAACGCGTATGAATGCGCACAGCCATAATTATATTGAAAGTTTTATTGCAAGGACGTTTTTCCAAGCATCAGCATCCGAATGTATTAGCAGTTTCTGCTTTAGTGGACGCGTAACGACAGTGCAAATGACTTACGAAGGGGCGAATAGAGTCCGAGGACTGGCTGCGAATCCACGTCTTTCACTGCGGTCATATTATCGAATGCCTCTATTTTCTTAGTAGAAAAATACAGCGTGTATTACTAGTCACATTTATTGAAAGTGAACATTATTGAAAACGAATGTCAAACGCTCAATTTTGGCACGAAAAATGTGCGCTTTAATTGCAATAATAACAAATGCAACGCTTATGACATTACCAATGACAGATTGCCTACACAGCATACATTTAGAACGCAGGAATGCTTTTTCTTTTACCTACCAGATAGGTTATTATGCATCATTGTTTTTGGACAATTAATGGAAGACTCTGGCAGAATTATTAGGAATATGGTAACATAAGCCAATGCAAGTGTTCAATATTAGCAAATAAGGATCTTCCATACCGTTGTTTCAAACACATCAAATATTTTCAAAAGTGAAAGCATTTGGTGATCATTTACCTGCCGCCAAATTACCCGGAAAAACGTTTATCTACTCATGACCAGGCGTTTTGCAAAATATGTTTTCCTCCTTTACCAACTGGTTAAATTCCTTTGCGTTCCGTACAGTTAATATCATTGGCTTTTTATAGGAGCCATGTGGCAGTTAGGGAACTGCCGTATTCCTTTGCTTTTGCAACTGGAATGTAACGAGCCTTTAAGCACCACTTTTGATGTAAATTATTTTTTGATGAAAGTGCATTAAGAAATTTGAATTAATCTCTCTATAGATAATACAAAACATAAATCTAGAAACTGTTAAAATGTCAATTAAAATCATTATTACTATCTGCTAATAGACGACGTTAAATGTCTTAATTGTCTAGGATGCAAATTATGATAGATATTTTTTCGTCTGTCCTATGCAGTTACAACAATAGGCGGCAAATGAAGGCATAAAACCAAAAATAAAGGAGGAATTCGCGAAAAGATTTTGTTGTTGCTTCTTTTCCTCAGCTCAGCACATTTATTTTCCAAAAAATAACATAATAATACAAACTGTTGAAAATACAAAACTGCACTGTAAATCAATACACTGAAAAGTAATACTAAATGCAACCAGTAACCAAAAGAAATTTAATAAATTTACCCCAGCTTTGCGGTTGAATTGATATATTTCAACTATCCTTGTGCCGTTGGGCACATTTAGTTTCGATGAGCCATGTACCTTTTTCGAGTAGCTTGGTTCTGTCATAGAAAATAAATATTATCAAGGCTTGCTGCAAGATGGTGGCTTACGAGTTAACATATACAGCCTTTGAAAGAAACATCTTATCTCCATATGAAGTTACTATATGAAAACCGCAACCAGACATACCTTTCTTCGTAGAATTTTGGCTTATATACGCCACTCCGTATCCTCTCGTGTTATATTCTCCTGTAAAGACAGCTGACGCTACCGATGTATTCAGGATCCCCTTCACGTATGCACCCATCGCCGCTATGGAGAGGTAAGAAGATATTAAGTTTTCCTCGACCCTCTATTCGTACACTCCTTTTAAAGTTCAACATCTAAGACGTTTCAGGGTAGATGTTAGACCTCCAGAATATAAAAACTTAAAATAATGCCGTCAAAATATGATTGTTAAAGAAAAAAACTACCCTTTATGGGGATAAGTACACAAAATTATACCTGGGATCACTTCGAAACAGAATTTTGTTACATTGCATTTCATCTTAGGTCCAGCTTTCTCGATGGGCGGCTGTGAAGTCACCACCTGTAAGTAGAATGGGGACCAAATCTACTCTTTATTCCCTTTTCTAGGACGGTAGTCTATTTTATCCCTTTCATGGTCGCTTGCATACAATTAAGACAGAGGTTTTCGTGAATAAACGGTGGCTTGTGTGCACATTCCATGTTAAATACTGAGTGAAAAGAACTGACCATTTTTAAAATTTATTTTCATTTAGGATCTCCTGGAATAAAATATGAAAAGATTATGCCACTCGCTAATCTATTTCACGACCATCAGCAATTCAGACCATCAAGCAATCCACCGATCAGTTCTTTTAGAATCAGTGAGTAACCAAAGCCTTTGAAAAATACATGAAAACGATACAGCTCTGCGTGAAGATGTGCAGCAATTGGGAACGAAACAACGAACGGCAGATCTACTACTATTGCACTACGTAATGTTTAGCAGTGCCTAGGTTAATGTAAACAAAACGGTTTATTCAAATCAAGGTAGTAGTATGTTTTTAGTTATTTTGGTAAGTCGGACTACCAGGTATTTTGAATGCGTAAGGAATTCACTCTACTTTGACCACAACGTAACCTGATTCTGCGCATTCCCCTGAAAGGAAAACATCCGAATGCCACCTTGTTCATCTGTCGAAATCCGACCAGCTGTGGTCCCACCTTCTATGAGATATGGTTGTTAAGGCACTAAGACAATTTCTGGACTGTGATTATGTCTTAGACTTAATAGGGAAAATCTCACACTTATGAAAATTGCGCATAACACAAAATAATTTTATTTTGCAACTTACCACAGAACCCGGGGGAAGCATCACAGGGTATACGACCGTTGAATTTACAGCTATATTTTCGGTTATGTTTTTTGCCGTTACCAGTGCTTAAGAATAGAAAAAAACCAACTTATCATCATTATTTGTTAAGTTCAAGATTTTACCTGAAAAAGCAATGATTCTTTGTCTTATTTTCGTTGCCTTATATAAGTTAGCTAGAAGAATTATTATTAGCATGGTTTCATTATTGATATTTATATTTTTTACGAAATTACTTCTAAAAATTTCATAAAAATGTCGGTCGCAATTTTTCAAGATGCCTCTAATTTAACTTGCATAGCTCAATAGCAAAGGTTAGATTACCAACTTTGTCCCCACACGCCTCAATTATAGTTTTGAATAAGTCGATGGGGATAGTTAATATTCCGCCTCCCGGCCGGTCAAGAAAAATAGAAACGCACTCCTTTTGTCATAGAAGGGAAAATACGTTAAATTTCAGGAAGAGCACCAGCGCCCCTGCCTTAACCAAAACACCGTAACTAAACCATAACTTAGATGCAACTCTAATCTCTATCCTTAATCAGACCTTGACCTTATTCTACATGCTAACCTAACTCTTATTCCAACGCTAAGCTAAACACAACATCTATGCTAAAACCTTGAGTTTAATCCCACGCCTAGACTAAACCCTAACCGTATTATTTTAAATTTAGTCCAAAGATGCTATTATAAAGGAGCTTAGAAATTCTTCTGTCTTTAGCCCCACTTCCACCAACTCAGCGGGGTACATATGCCTCCTAATCTTAATTGAGTTGTATCTTTTTTAATGAATTTGGATGCCCATCTAAATACATTCCTAATTTATAAAACCGAGGATTGAATACTTCGTTCTCATCCTGACTACAAGTAATTTTGAATTGACAAAACTTATAAAAGTAAATGGCATACAAAATCCTGAGAGAATGTCAAAAAGCCTTAGGATTGTAGACCTAATCTGGCATAGGTGATAATCTGTAATTGATCTTAAACTAAAATATATATGTGAACAAAAGTACTTCCTTCGTTTCAGTGGATCGTCCTTGGTAAGCGCAGCGTTAAAAAAATAACGGGTTACAGACATGGGTTTTGTGCATCTGTGCTTAGTTATAATATAATTCATATGAGAAATCATGCAGCCTTTGTACATCTGATTCCAGTGACTGGGAAAAATAAGCCCTCGAAAGCGAACCTAGGCTCGCGTATTAATTCAGATGTTGTTACGTCTCGTGCTAAGCAGCCCACAAACTCTCCAATCGTAAATTCCTTTTTACCACATATCTGTAAAAAGTGGTCACATGTTTATGCGTTCCAACGCACTTTCATCCTCTGTGATGGTTGCACAAATAACACAAACCCGCGAGATATTTTTAAAACTTTCTAACATGATATTCAAAGCGCAACTCAGTTCAAATATTTACTTTGATCCTATAGTATTAAGATATTGACAAAGGTTATCTATCATCTGTTGCTCTGTGTGTGTTTACATTGAACCTAGACGCTCCATCTGAACTAAGATAATAAATTTTAATATTTATGTTAAAATACTATCAATCAATATTTAAGATGAGTAAAGGAATAATTTAACGCGTAGGAGTTTACTTACCCAGGAAGAGCAGAAGAAGCATAACGGCCTTCATGACGAGTTGATTTCAGGAAAATTCGTTTTCTGAAGAAAAAAATTAATATTTTGCAACACTTTTTCCCTAAAACGTTGACTCACTAAGGGAATTACGATAATGGAATGCACAAGTGCAAACTTCAGTGGAGATGTGAACGACCAAGACTTCCTATATTAAAAGCCAGAGGAACAATACCAACAAATACCAGGGAGGCTGAAATAGCCATATATGGTTCAATAATCGTCATCAGGTACTCATACCCAATCCCATGTTGTGCCTCACCTGAGGATTGAACCAACGACCTGTTGATCTGAAGTCCAAAGCACTAATATTGCTAAAAATGGCAAAAGCAAGGTGCTACTGAGGAAATTTCGAACAATCTGACAGCACAGACCACCAGATACTTAACAACTGATGAATGAACAAAAAACTTGAGTTTAACGCATTCGCTTGTCTGACTTCCTCTGACCTTTCCTGCCGATTCGACTTATTTTCGGTCTCCAAACACTGAGATTGCAGATCTCGTCTGCAAACCAGTTAGGGATCCAGCCAAGCACTGCCTCTGAACTACAGCACCGCGTAATCTCGGCTTAGTTGGAAAAATTCGCGTTTCCGACGTACCTTTGAATCGGGGAATAGCAGTTCAACCAGATGGCAGCACAGCGACTGGAAACCAACGATCACTAAATTTTCTCTGTAGGACTAATTTTGGGTTTGGTCACCGTCACCGCGAAATTTCCACAAACTCCAGCCCAAAAACCATAAAATTCAGTGACCTGTTAATCTTTGTTAATTTGTAGGAACGAAAAGTCTACTGTTTTGTACGACCAAGCTGGTGGATGGTGTCACCAAAATCGAATGATGTTCCCCGTGTGCGCCTTTTTAGGTAGCGTAAGTTTAACTTAGAGCAGGTGGCCTATCGCAGGAAAGGTTGAGCAAACTGGTGAAATTGGTTTTAGATCAGAGTAGATTACTTCGATGAAGTTTTTATGTTGACTATGTTGCAGCCAATGCCAAACTATTTGACTTCAAAGAGGATGCAGTTTTGAAGATAAATTATCTTTGGTCGACTGGAAGATAATGCATTAGGTAAAACAGTGAGTGCTAGAATCGTATTAATTTTTCTATTGATTTTCAATGCAATCAACAATTCAAATGTATTTTATACAAAAGATAAATAACGTTATTCTTTTATGGACGTAGCTGGAAGCAATTTCTGTCTTCATAAAATATTGGCACAGAAAGAAATGTCAGTAAGGATACCTTGTATGGCCGCCTAAACAGCCCACGGAAGAGAGAACTGTGAACAATACATTTGAGCTATATTCCAAGGAAATTTTTTGTGGATGAAGTTGAGGGTTAGGGTCAAGTTTGGGGTCGGGTTTACATTCGAGGTTAAGGTCAAAGTTGGGGTTAGGGTCATGATTAGGTTAAGGGTTAAAGTTATTATCGTGTTGACTGTAGGTTTAAGGCTAAGATTAAGCTGGCAGTTTAGTTATATGTTAGGGTTAGTGGTAGCGCTGAGACACGGGTTTGTGTATCCTTCCTGATATTCAACGGAAGGCCACCTATTTAAAGCGAAGGGGGGTGGTTCTTACTCCCGTGTCCTGTTTAGGTGGCCACACAAGGTATCCCTCCCAAAATGTTATCTCCCAATTTTAAAAGACTTTATTTTCCGAATAATTTTGAATTCGACACACAACAACTGACCGTTTTCAGTGAACCTGCTGTATAGTCGTCGTAATAAATTTCTCTACTCTATTCAGAAAACAGCATATTGCGCTCATCAAATTTCACAATGTATAGGAACCGTATTTTGAACCTTACTGGCAGTATTAAAAATGACATTAAATGGACTAAGGAAATCTTCTAAGAGTTGTTGAAATAAAAAAATACACATTCCTCTAGAAAACTCTTTGAAGACGATACAATTCGCTACCAAATGAGTATTAGTACGAATAATGTTTTCTTCTATAGCATATATTTGAATTACTGAGGGCACTGGAAACCAGTGCAAAATTTCTTAGCCTTAAAAGGTGGCCGGAAAGACTATTTTCAAAGATCTGGCGCCTCTCGTGACTAAAACACGTTTGGCGTATGCTGCACGAAAACCCATATAAAATGTCCAACTGACAAAATTTAACGAATGCAATACACACTTGGGAATTTCGACTAACATTTCATGTGAGAGACCACATAATGTAATGCTTGCATTTAAAAAAATTCAGTTTTCAGGCTTCTAGAAAAGATAACAGTTGTGCATAAAAAATTAAGAAGCGGAACATTTCTCACAGACTCCGTGAATGCTACACAGTGAGATACAAAATTCGATTGTTTTTATATCACGTTCGTAGTGCCTGAGGCAATGACTCATACAGATACAATCTTTGAATGAAAAAATTGACTTAAACGGGTTCTGGTAGGTGCACTGATGGAAACAGTCGCACACATTTTGGTGGTGAACTGGTGCTCTACCATTGAGCCACGGGCTCGTTGTTTTTGTCGGTTGTGATCGGGAATATGATGATAGTGTGGGGCTCACCGATCTGCTTAAGGAACATGTATGTTCCGTTGTGCCCTGGAGCTCAAACTAGAGCCCTCGCAGGCGGTCGCTTAGCGACATGTAGCATATGTTGTTATAGTGGAACCGACAAAGACAAGGGGAGACCGGAATGGCCATTTCTGGCTTATTAGCCGTCATCAGCCAGTCATACCCAATCCCAAGTGTGGCACACCTGGGATTCGAACCCGCGACCTTTGGTATTTGAGTCGAACGCTCTACCATTGAGCCACGGGCTCGTTGTTTTTGTCGGTTGTGATCGGGAATATGATGATAGTGTGGGGCTCACCGATCTGCTTAAGGAACATGTATGTTCCGTTGTGCCCTGGAGCTCAAACTAGAGCCCTCGCAGGCGGTCGCTTAGCGACATGTAGCATATGTTGTTATAGTGGAACCGACAAAGACAAGGGAGACCGGAATGGCCATTTCTGGCTTATTAGCCGTCATCAGCCAGTCATACCCAATCCCAAGTGTGGCACACCTGGGATTCGAACCCGCGACCTTTGGTATTTGAGTCGAACGCTCTACCATTGAGCCACGGGCTCGTTGTTTTTGTCGGTTGTGATCGGGAATATGATGATAGTGTGGGGGGGCTCACCGATCTGCTTAAGGAACATGCATGTTCCGTTGTGCCCTGGAGCTCAAACTAGAGCCCTCGCAGGCGGTCGCTTAGCGACATTTAGCATATGTTGTTATAGTGGAACCGACAAAGACAAGGGGAGACCGGAATGGCCATTTCTGGCTTATTAGCCGTCATCAGCCAGTCATACCCAATCCCAAGTGTGGCACACCTGGGATTCGAACCCGCGACCTTTGGTATTTGAGTCGAACGCTCTACCATTGAGCCACGGGCTCGTTGTTTTTGTCGGTTGTGATCGGGAATATGATGATAGTGTGGGGCTCACCAATCTGCTTAAGAACATGTATGTTCCGTTGTGCCCTGGAGCTCAAACTAGAGCCCTCGCAGGCGGTCGCTTAGCGACATGTAGCATATGTTGTTATAGTGGCGCCGACAAAGACAAGGGGAGACCGGAATGGCCATTTCTGGCTTATTAGCCGTCATCAGCCAGTCATACCCAATCCCAAGTGTGGCACACCTGGGATTCGAACCCACGAACTTTGGTATTTGAGTCGAACGCTCTACCATTGAGCCACGGGCTCGTTGTTTTTGTCGGTTGTGATCGGGAATATGATGATAGTGTGGGGCTCACCGATCTGCTTAAGGAACATGCATGTTCCGTTGTGCCCTGGAGCTCAAACTAGAGCCCTCGCAGGCGGTCGCTTAGCGACATGTAGCATATGTTGTTATAGTGGAACCGACAAAGACAAGGGAGACCGGAATGGCCATTTCTGGCTTATTAGCCGTCATCAGCCAGTCATACCCAATCCCAAGTGTGGCACACCTGGGATTCGAACCCGCGAACTTTGGTATTTGAGTCGAACGCTCTACCATTGAGCCACGGGCTCGTTGTTTTGTCGGTTGTGATCGGGATTTGATGATAGTGTGGGGCTCACCGATCTGCTTAAGAACATGTATGTTCCGTTGTGCCCTGGAGCTCAAACTAGAGCCCTCGCAGGCGGTCGCATAGCGACATGTAGCATAT